>WURT03166563.1:0-10581 GCA_009936505.3 Holothuria glaberrima | reverse complement strand
AATAATCGATACGCAACACAGCTTTCAAAATAGTGCGGTTGAAGTAAGCCCTGCAGGGCCTATTTCGAGATATTGCCGGCCTAGGTGCGTAACCAGTTTCCTGGCCTCTGTACTCAGCTGTGTAGCCACAATGCAGCTATACACAACTCTCTTAAGTGTAACAACCAGGTGTGATATGTGTATAGGGTAAATTGACTAAGGCTAGTTTGCAATTTAGTTTGCGCCACATGCGTATTTACGTAACGTCTCAGTAATTGCTCACATGCTTTACTTTTTAAGTGTTGTGTAATGGTGAGGTATGAGACTCAGACTAGGGCTGTGCATTCCTGGTTGATTCATTATCAGTGTAACTGTTTTTATTATCCAAACGGTTAACAGCTAACTGAAAATGAAATCAAGTCAACGTATATAAACAAAATAAACATTTTGGAAGAGTGCCACTACTTTAAATACCAAAATTAATACACTTAAAATGGCATTGGTAGTGATGATTGTCGAGGTAGCGTGCAAGTTAAAACATATGCATTAATTGCGATGTTTGGCAAGCAGTCCGTACGTAAGGGCAAATACCACATTTATCCAAACTTTTCACAAATATGCATGGCTAACTCCATGAAGGTGGGGCACAGTTTGTGACATATAGGTTCCAACTTCCAAACAACCTTTTCATCAATTTAATGTTATATCCAGTTTACTTCAAACAAGTTCTAGCAAAATCGAAGGATTTCCAGCAAATAGTAGGTAATGTCAGTGATAACAGCACGTTGGCACTATTACAATCACCGATGCTACATGGACACCATCCTCCAAATCCTTTGTTAGTTAGGAGGATACAGTTATCCTATAACTCACCCACATACATAATCCTGTCTTCTCCAATGTGTTTATTGAAATAAGAACACAAATTGAAATTTTGTGTTGTCCTAATTAGTATTATTAGTAATGGAACTTTGCACCCAATGCACAGTGTCCTGTAGCATCGGGATCAATTCTAGTAAGAAAATAACTGATTAACATATTATTGTGTTTGGCATTA
Source organism: Holothuria glaberrima (assembly GCA_009936505.3). Lineage (NCBI taxonomy): Eukaryota > Metazoa > Echinodermata > Holothuroidea > Aspidochirotida > Holothuriidae > Holothuria > Holothuria glaberrima. The sequence continues at coordinate 9,545 of WURT03166563.1, read as the reverse complement.
ACTGAGTTATAATGTTGTAGAGGTTTATCAACCAGCACTGACTCTTGCATGAGATAAAAACACCAAAAACATTGAATATGTACTGTGGATGCCCTGATGCTACATGGACACCGGTGAAAATGGTGTCCGTGATCATTAACTGATGATAAAAATTTCCATAATGGTTTAATTCCTCCCCAGATTTAGTTTTACCTCTTGGTCACTACACAGCTTCGATGAAACTAGTAATTCACTTGATCAGATTAGGCTTGGTCCATTATAAATGAAATATGCCTTCCCGATGTACGCAATTCTTCCGATGCTACATTGTGGACACCGCAGCATCTTTACTGGAGTTACAAAATTGAGTGTTCTAGCTATTCAGCAAATCATATTTCATTGGGATCCTCTAGCTAGCCACTTTCTAGGACATGTCCATTTCTCTCAGTATCAGTTCTTTTCTTGCAAAGAGTCATGTGTGATGGTTTCAGAACTCCTGATGCTACATAGGACACCGCAATAAAAGTTCATGATAGTTTCATGTGAAAATTTTAAATGCAGTATTATTTGGGTGGGAATGCCTATTAAGTTCAATCTTGACCACTGTTGTAATATTTTGAGCACCTTAACAAGGTGTGTGTTCAAGGAAGAATGTACAAGCTGATACTACTTGAAAAATTACTGTGGACACCACATGTAGCATCAGGATAGAAATTTTCATTCTTCCATAATTTTTAAAAATATATTGTTTTTGTTTTGTTTACTACTTCCAGGGCATGGGTAGGTTGATACTAATGGAATGGTTAGTAATTTTTGACGTTCCACTCCCTAATTGCTGAATAATCCCCTCATTAAAAATCATCAATATTTTATGTCCCGAAATATGCCCCCCAAAAAAGGTATAGAAACCTTAAACAATGTTTCATAAAAAAATAAATGTAAGAAATATAAACTTCATTTAACTTGCAGATGATAATTCTACCAAAGAGCTACTCAAAAATAAAACTTTTGGAAAAAAATTGCTGACATATATCAAGAAATATGCCATAGTGTTCCAAGAATCACCATAATTTCAAAAGTGTCCCAACTTCATGAAGATAGCGGCATATTTTTTGTTATGCCACTGATTACCGTTTTCGAGATTTTTGCGGTCTAACATAGCACCGTAAGTTGAGAAGCCTATGGATATCACTGGCATTATCGCAGTTCGAGTCGCACTTCTCTGGCTACAGTGATACAGTATCACACACACCTAGAGCACATGCATGTAGTGTAGTCTCAAGTACAAACGTACCACACATAAAGTGTACTACAGGGTGCCTTGTAACCTTGCTGCGATTCATATGTAATATGTCTGCTAAGAATTCCAGTACTGTGATATCGTAATGGTGTAAAAAATTTTAGCCACATGTATTCGTTCATGCAGCATGCAAAGCACATGGCTGGCCGGCCAGCCCAGTTTGTTCAGCAGGCTTAAACAGCTCTGCTATTACAAATACTGTACTGTACAATGCACCTGTGTACAGTGCGCTATTCGTTCAGCAAGTTCAACCAGCTGTGCTAATTAAATGTTCAAAAATAATATGATTATTCATGAAGTTCACCAAAAGTTGGAATGCACCTTATTTTATAATTTGGGGTTAATAAATGAAATGGCAGAAAGAATTTCACACTTCTTAGCGAATTGGGGGGTTGAAACTTTTCCATTAATTAAAAAAATGCTGAAAAAATTATACAATATGTATAATCATCACTTGTTAAAATTATTAAGTCAGCTTAACTGGGGAGACTTATTTACAAATATTTTAGTTGCACCTACAAGGTTTACAAGCCATGGTTGCATAATTAAACCCAGAACTACATAGCTTGGTCACTATTTTGTGCAGATTGCATTTGCTTTGAGACTGATGAACTGTAAACATGTACAGTAACCTTGGAACTTACAGTACGCAGAGGAAAATTCCTGAAGTGAATTTATGATGAACGATATTAAGCAAATTTTTCTGCTATCTAGAAGTCACTTTTAAATCTTATCTATCAAGTTATGGTGCTCCACACTTTAAAAGGTATGTTGGATCTTTGTAGCGTGTGCTGCTTAGTTTAATCCCTGCACCTTTGACAATTTTAAGCCTTTTCAAAAGTTGCATGAAAGAGTTTATTGTCACATTATTTCGGCAAGACACTCCCAGATCATAGGGTGAACGACCGATAAACAGTACCAGTCAAAGCTGCACAAGGCAGACTGTGCAACTGGCATTATAAAGGCCTTTTCTAAAACTTTTGTTATTTTTGATCCAAAGTTTACCCATTGTTGCGTGGTTTTGGGCAAGCATCTTCTGCAGTTTACTGCAGATTTATTAGGATACAAAAACAGTTAAATGAAATGACATTTTGTGGGTCAACTAACTGACCGATTGGTCGGTTAACCAGTTAACCGTTTAATTGTCAAAGCCTTAACTCATACTATGGGTGTGTTGTGCATACCACGTACAAACTGCATACCGTCTACAACAGTACGGGCACTGATTTTTTTTCCACTGGCAGTTTTGTAGGGCCGTTCGTTCTTTATGAAGGTTGACTGCTAGACTTTAAATACATGTTCGAGTCTAGCCTAGGCCGAGTATATATGGCATGTATCGTCGGACTTTGGCAGTTTAAAAACTTGTAAGGATGGAGGGCGGAAGAGGTTAGCACAATGCCACGGAAAGGTGATTTCCTGCAATCTAGGAGGTAGTTTTGGCCAAAATTTTCTAGGTACACTCTGCGCCAACCAGTGGTGGCGCTCCTCTTCGATAGTATTGGCTGCGCAATTCTCTTGACCATTATTAAAACCCCCTACACACCTTTGCAAGCTTTCCAATCTGGGTCATGAGTTGATCAGTATCATGAACTTGTCGATCACTGCGTTGTAAATGTATTGAGAATTTGAGGCATACACAAATTCACAAAATCCTTCTTACAGTGTAATACTGGTACAATATTCTGTTTTGCAATTAAAACATTACTTTTCTTTACTTACAACACATTTCCTCACTTGAAACTTAATTTATGTAGGGGAGGAAACTAACTTTTCATAGGGGAGGAAACTTACGGGCCTGGAAACTAACAGACCCCTGTTGTAAACACTAGGCCTAGTTCTAGTAGGGACAGTGTGTAGGCACGAAGTGATTCAAACATAGGATGACCTGCAATGCATATTCTTCAAACGATATCAAAAACAGTCATTGTTTTATCATTTTCCATGTTCAAAGCAAAAATGTAACTCACAGCCAAATTTTCAAGTTTAAACTGGAGTAATCAGGGCTTGACATAACCGCTATCCTGCTGGCCCAAGGCCAGCGATTTTTGCGTCGGGGTACTTAAAGTACTGAAAAAGCACAAGAAATTTCTGTAAAATGTAGCACTGAATTATGGGCAACACAAATTACATTTTGATTTGTAAATTTATTGATGCAATCACCAAGAATGGTCATGATTGGTGGATCAGTGCTTTGTACAGAAGCATGATATAGTGTAAACGAAGCCATCAAACCTGGATCAAAAAGTTGACCATAACCATTCAGAATGACCTGAAAAATAATGTAACTCATTGATATTATTTCTGTTACATTTTTTGACACATGTAGTTATGAAGGCAAATTCTTTCACATCCGCAAAGAAGAGATTTCAGTCATAAAATAAATGGTTCAACCTCAAAAGCAAACTACACTTTCTCTGCATACACTTTTTACTTTGCTAAGCAGAGGAAGCAATTTCGTTTGCCAGAAGAATGGAAAATAAACCAAATCAATTAAGAATGCTAAAAACATTTCTCTGGCATGTGCATTACTAGCATTAGACCCTAAAACAACTATTTGCAATAAAATCACAAACTGTAGGTGGACAGGTTTTCCCTACGGGGCATCTTCAGAGGCTTTGCACTTTGACCATAGCCTAACATCTAATGTACTGTATAATGAACCTATCCTTCAATACACAGGTGTAAGTTTTTGCTGTGGAAGGCTTTTCCCTGTGGCTAGAACTGCAAGGCTAAATACTCTGATATGATTTCAATCCAAATTTACGAATGTTTTAATACCTGTTCCTAGATATGTTGCGAAGCATGGAAGGGGTGATTTACTGACAGGATGGCACCTTTTTTGGCAGTGTTTCTGGTACATTTGAACTGAAATTTTTTATTTTAATGCCATATATATCACTGTTACAGTATGTGAAACAAAATTGAGTCTCCGGGTCGATTGATATCCAATGGAGTTGCTGGAATCTACGCCGCTCTTAATTAAAAGGTGTTTCTGAAGCCATGAGGAGAGGGACAAGAAGTAATAGGCATCCCAACCCCTTCCCCTCCTACAGAGGGTGCTCTTATCACTGTTACAAGCAAAATTGTTCAAAGCCATGCAAGATTCTAAGTTGATCCCAACACATTTCCCCTGGACTGGAGTTTTTTTGTTGTTTTTACAGTGGGCCAGTGAAAAATTGGTAGGGATAGTAGAATTAGGAAGTTACTGACCCTGCTGACCAGTATATCTTTTACCCTCAAGTGGAGCCCTGGTAATTGAACAATACCCTGCACATGGAAGCTCTGTTTGAGAAAGTCTAAGACTAAAGAGTCCAGGCAACAAATGTAATTTGAGAATAACTATAATTAATGATATTGATAGCTCTGTCACTTCTAGTGAGCTAAATTTGCTGATGATACTATTACTAAGCTTTATAGGTTAGTTAATGATCTGAATAATGCTTTTTTACTACAAAATAACTTGGTTTTAAACTCTCAACAGCAAATGTCCTTAATATTGACAATGCCAGGTAGGCTAGTTCATTTTGGTGCAAATAATTCAATTCACAAGCACATTATGGATGGGGGAATCTGGACAATCTGGCATCGGAAAAGGATCTTGGTGTCGTCATAGCTAGTGTTTTAAAGCCTTCTAAGCAGTGCGCTGCAGCTACTACTAGAGCTAATAGTAGGGTTCTTGGTTTAATGAAGAGGAACTTTTGGGCACAAATACCCCACCCCAACGATTTCCACTGCTCATCCAGATTCCTAGTCGTTGGCGGCTCCGACAAGGACTAGGAATCCAGCTAAAAATGGAATCCTAGTCAGGCGGCTACTTCAACTAGGACTGGGTTTGTTAGTTAGATGAGGTTTAACGGCCCAGTTTCCAACCAATTGGTTCAAGTCGAGCCGGTCACTGCCCTTTTCCAGTTACGGCACACTGGCTTGTTTTCCCTTACTCCGTTGCTTATGCTGAGCATCATGCACAACGGCAGAAGGTTCCATTTTTAAAGTCTTTGGTATGACTCGACCTGGGAATCGAACCCGGGCCTCCCGTGTGAGAGGCGGATGCTCTACCACTAGACCAAACATGCAATAACACCGGGAATCCAGCTAAAGATGGATTCCTGGTCAGGCAGCTACTTCAACTAGGACTGGGAATCCAGAGAAAAATGTCATAAAAATTGTTTTGTGTACTGGCCACCTGCATTTCCAGATTTATATGCAACATATTACTCAGTCCAGACACACCAAAATATAGCAAAGGAGGAAGACACATTAGAAAAACCTCAAGTTTTATTCATTGATTCCTTGCCAAAAGCAGGCAAGGAATCTATGCAATGGCAATGGCATGTGTGTGTGTATGTATGCACTCACAAACATGTCCTTAGCGGGTATCGAGACAGCCAGCTCGAGCTCCGCTCTCGCACTTCTCCTAGCTCACGCAAGGCTCGAAACTGGAGTAGCTGACTGAACATACGGCCACTGCAATGAGAAGCAACGCGCTGCTGCATGTGCCTGCCTTGCAGTGCAGCCCGCCCTCAGCCATAGCTCAGCTCGCCTACTTCGCGGGCAGCTTCGCTGCTGTGTAATTCCCTGGCATTCTCTATCACGTCCTTTCCTAGTACCCCGCTAGGAGTTGAACGTCGGTATGTGTTTGTGACAGTTAGCTTGTAATCTCAAGATAGGAATGACCAACACTTTTCATATTTGGTACGTAGATGAGTCATGTCAAGAGGAAAAACCCTATTGTTTTTTGCAGAGGTCAAAGATCATTCGAGGTCACCAGAGGTCAAAGTTCAAAAACCTTGTAATCGCGATATCTCAAGGTGAGAATGACGGACACTTTTCATATTTGGTATGTAGATTTATCATATTGAGAGGAAGAACCCTATCGTTTTTGGTAGAAGTCAAAGGTCATTCGAGGTCACCAGAGGTCAAAGTCCGAAAACCTTGTACTCGCGATATCTGGAGATAGGAATGACCGGCACTTTTAATATTTAATATGTAGATTTTGTCATGTTGAGATGAAGAACCCTATTGTTTTTGGCAGAGGTCAAAGGTCATTTGAGGTCACTAGAGGTCAAAGTTCAAAAACTTTGTAATCGCGATACCTCGAGATAGGAATGACCGACACTTTTCATATTTGGTATGTAGATTTGTCATATTGAGAGGAAGAACCCTATTGATTTTGGCAGAGGTCAAGGTCATTCGAGGTCACCAGAGGTCAAAGTCCAAAAATCATGTAATCGCGATATCTCGAGATAGGAATGACTGACACCTTATATTTGGTATGTAGATTTTTCAAGAGGAAGAACCCTATTGTTTTTGCATAGGTCAAAGCTCACGAGAGGTCAAAGTCCAAAAACCTTGTGATCGTGATATCTTGAGATAGGAATGACCAACACTTTTCATATTTGGTATGTAGATTTGTCATGTTAAGAGAAAGATCTGTATTAATTTTGGTGGGGTTCAAAGGTCATGTAAGGTCACTGGAGGTCAAAATCCAAAAACCTTTTAATTGTAAACAGTATATCTTGGCACGGGGCTGAGTTGGCACGGCGGTGAGTTGGTATAGGTCGAGTTGGCATGGGGGCGAGTTGACATGAGGGCAAGTTGGCATGGGGCGAGTAAGCATGGGGCGAGTTGGCATGGGGCGAGTTGGCATGGTGCTGAGTTGTCATAGGGGCGAGTTGGTAAAGGGCGAGTTTGCATGAGGGCGAGTTGGCATGGTGCTGGGTTGGCATGGGGCGAGTTTGTATAGGGCGAGTTGGCATGGGGGCGAGTCGGCATGGGGCGAGTTGGCATAGGGGCGAGTTGGCATGGGGGCAAGTTGGTATAGGACCGAGTTGGCAGCGGGCTGAGTTGGCATGTAGGCTCACTTATTCCAGGGATCTCACAGTATCAAGAAAAATACTAAACAAGATTTCAGTACAAAAGAATAAAAGAATTTCTCAGAACAAAAAGTAGTTCACATGTTGAGTGAATGTATTGTGTCTGTTTGGCTCTTGTCAATTTCCAGACCACAGTTCACAAAACATATTTTACAAAGGCAAGGAATCACTAAGACTTTTGGCTTTCTGGTTTTAGTATAGGTTTCCTATAGGCTATTTTTAGTGTCACAATGTTAAGTGATTGAGTGATACCTCCCAATATATTTGGGTTACTATGGGCTTCACATACTACGTCAGCAATATATGCCCTGTGCAAAATTGGGTCAGTGCATCTTAGAAAATGTTGACTGGTCTTGATCTTTTTCCAGTTCATGGAACCTTCTGCCGTCGTGCGTGATGCTCGGCATTAGCAATGGAGAAAGGTAAAACAAGCCAGTGAGCCACAACTGGAAAAAAGGCTGTGGCCGGCTCAAATTGGTTGGAAACTGGGCCGTTAAACCTCATCTAACTAACTTTTTCCAATTCACATATATACTAGGCCTAAAGTCCTGGTCATACCAAGCAATACTGAATCCAATACTGGATACGAATTATCACTCAGAGGGGAGCTGGTCACACCAACAACGAAATTGGTGCTGATTTTGCAAAACCAGACAAACTAAGTATAGTACGCTACGACGACGGATAATGAAACCCCTAGGACTATTCTACACAATCACTGTAGTTTTCAAGTCACCAATCCTTTCTTTCAAGGAAGAAAAAAGGTCAACTACAGTATGATACGGGTAACTTCCGATGCCGCTTAAAAACTTCATGTATAGGCTAGCCTACTCTTGTGGTCACGAACATAGCGCAGAGAGATGCTCCTGTAAACAAACTACGCAAGTTATACAGTATCACCACGAGTCGAATGTAGGCCTAGGCTACCACTTACTTTCTTTACGTCGGAGGGCTTCATTTCGTTTACACTGGGAAGCCATGCAGTTGTTCATCCTACAGAATCGGGCTCTTCCTCTATAAAATCTGAGAATCACAAACAAGCTGAGGCTTATACAGAGTACATAACATGCATTCCATTTTTGTGCTGTATGTATACAGTGTTTACACAATGTAGGTGTAAAGCAATGGCGGCTGGTCGTTGTTTGTCGAGCAGAGACAGATGCTACGTCACATGTAAACAAAGCATCTCAGTGGCTTAGGATTTTATCGTATCATTCCGTCTTGTGTTTTTCGCTCTTCAAACAATTCGCACGATAATGGGACGATTTTGGATTTGTTTAGTGCTTCAATGTGACCACTCTGTTGAAATTGTATGGTAACTATTTCTAAGCTAAAACCGTGTTCGTTTTGGATTCAGTATTTGTGCTTGGTGTGACCAGGGCTTTATCCTAGGTAATTGATCAATAGTAATGTTTAAGACCTTCATTCTAAGACATACAGTTCTTGTACTTAGTGTCCAAAAAATGTCTGAAAATTTTTTGTACATGCACTGCATGCTTTCAGCCTCTGCTAATTACCCATACTGTCTCAAATGCATTTCATTCATGAGGATTCAAAAATTACTCTGACTGCTTGTTTGCTTAGGCGTGATTATGGAGGAGCACAGCTTTGCAAGAATGTGAAGCAGGGGAACTTGTTTGATGTCCCCTTCTTTTGGGAAGATGTATTTCAGGAAAAATGAAAGCCTAGTGGATTATCAGACCATAGACTCTCCTTATTACTGATACTGTAGATGTTTGTTAATTTGCATGCAACTTTTGTCATGGAAATGGTTCTATCCCAAACTCTGGGCACACTTTGTGCACATTAGTCATGGTTTGCAGCCAATATTTTACATTGTGAGAGCAATACAAAGAAATCTGTCTAAAATGCTTTTGCAAAAATTTATAGCTGTGCATCTCCATCCACTGCAGGGACAACACATCAAGAGGATGGGGATCATGCAATCTAAAATCTGTTAATGATTGTTGTCTATTAAATGTGTACATTGTACATTTTTCAAACCATTGTACAGTAAAGCTCTTTTTGAGCACATCCTTTTACTGTATGCCACATCAGGAATGTTAAAACATTGTTACTGCAAAGGCATTCTCAGTCATATAATTTGTATGTCCCCAAACACTTTGGTTGTTCCTGCTCTTCTCTCACTCACTCATTGTTAGGCCTATACACTGAAAGTCTGAATTTTGATTGCTTAGGTTAGGATCAAAATTTTGTGCTTTCCAGAGAGCTTTGTGGTCTTTTCCCCCAGCCACTGGAATATTACTTCTGTAGAGCCTGGCACAGGGTTACTGGATCTCATGCCTTCAGGAAACCGTCCTTGATGAGCAAAAAAGGATCATACTTCCTTTCATTTGTAGATTTTTTCTACAATGAAGGCTCCTTGTAACCTA
>WURT03166519.1:0-10581 GCA_009936505.3 Holothuria glaberrima | reverse complement strand
TTTTAAATTGCTCTTTCAGGTAGAAAAAGGCGAAAAATTTCACATCAAAAATGTATGTTTTGGTCTGGGGGTAGGGCTATGTGCACAGTCCAAAAATTGTTCCGCCCCCTCCCCCACTCTCAAATTGCTTCCTACGCTTATGGAAAGGACAGTGTCTCGATGCAGAGCCTCAATGCAGTCATAGAAATTATATTTAATGCAAAATTTCGGAGCGCTTTTGGCACACTACTCACGGTCTGCATTCTATCTCATAACCATTATCAAAGTAACGATAAAGGAAATTATTCTGATCTCAACAATATTCGGAAAAGGTACATCTCCAGCATCTGTAGACTGTAGGGGCCCGCATCAATGTGGGATCTTTGACTTATCTAGTTTGTCACATGATGTGAAAGATTGTAAGTACGTATTTTGCCGTTTTTCATTTTCAAAACATTTTTACCGCCCACTTTGCGCGCACTTATTATAGATGGTGAAAGTGAATGCAGTAACATTAACTATAACATTTGCTTTATCTATCAGGGAGGATCCAGAGCCTATACTCTCCCTTTCGCTCATTCCCCATTACTGGAACCTGTTCGTCTGGATTCTGGTTCACAATTAGTAAAATACGATCGTTTTAAAAGTGTTTGCTTGAAAATTGCCCCGGATAGAAGCCAGTAAAGTACCCAGGGGAGAGTGTCTCAGGAGGTTTGTTGGCATCATACCCTTTTCTTAGACAACATACTCTCCTATTTCACCTAACCCAAAATTAGAACTCATTGATAATGGACATTTTTCATACAGACGATCAGTTCCAAAAATTGCCAAAAATATCGCCGTTTTGCGTCTAAGCCACTGTAAATTAACAAAAAATTCTCAAAGGGGGAGGATATCCCTCTCTTAAGCCCCTCCCCCAGGATGGCAAATAAAATCGCAGAAACGTATAAAGGGCACAATTTACGCAGACTTGGGGATTGACTGAGATCGCATTACGACGTCATCTGTGGTGCCCCCAATCACCAACCCCTGGCAGCGCCACTGGATCGAATAAACAGGTAGTCCGGGGCCCGGGCTCTGGGAGTGCACGTAGAGTCACTTGATTTAGCTGCAAACAAACCTTGTTACGCTACTGAATAAAGTTATTCCAAGCTTGGGTCCTAAAAAGTAGATATGCTATGCTGAGAGGCAGTTTTAAAGATAGATGTTAGGTTACCACAGATCCAATTACACACAAATGTACAGATATTAAAAGGATTTACTTCCAATATTGATGAAGTCTTCATTTTTCTAAAGAGTTTGTAAGTGTGAGAGTTTGCATCATTATCAAAAATGTGACAAACGGTCCTTTTCTGAAGGATATGGTGACAAGACCCTACTGGGGTAAGTACCACCCCACACAACATTACAATACAGGGCCGTAGCCTGGGCGAAATCTTTAGGGAAAAGTTGATTACACTAAGTGGGGCACCAAGTGGTATGCCTACAGATAGTTAACACCCAGGCGGACCCTTCCTTTACACATGTTCTGGGTATCACCGTGAATGCGGGTGCTGAGGGGAGGGGAGGGGTACATGTAAGGCCTGGCTTAGGTTCAAAATTGTATACTATCGTTTGCAAAGATTTGAATTGATCGCATTTTTACAAATTGTCATTATTTAGTGGTATTCTTCATATTTTGTGGCTGCGCGGAAGGCAAGAGGTGCTGTCTAAGAGAAGGGGGCGACATTCTATACTCAGAGAAATTTTTGTTTATGTGAGGTGGCTTGGATGCAAAATGGTGCTATCTTTCTAAAGCTTCGTAAAGCATTGAATTGATTATATGTTTAGGAATCCTTATTATTTAGTGATTTTCTCTAGGAGGGACCAGGGGCGTAGGGAAGGTGTAATCTAAGGGGATGTAAAGATCATGTTTTGCCGACTGATCTGGGAATGCGTAAAACGAGCGCAAAGCGCAAGCTTTAGAGGGTGCGGTCCAGGGCCCCGCTTTAGGGCCCCTCGTGGGGCCAGGGGAAAGCCCCGGTGGGAGCCCAGGGGAGAAGCCCCCGGAAGCTCTGAGGTTTTAGTATATTTCTGGGTAAAAAGATTAAGTCCCGGGATAGGTATATTTTTGTTTTTTATACATTGTCCCCTTTGAAAATTTTTCTGAAAACTTAGGTTTCCTTACATGCAATCTGGTGCCACATATGCTACGTTTTTGAAGTAAAATTGGTGTTAAAATATTTTACGTATTTTTATGAACTAAAGAAAAAAGAAAAAAATTTGGTGTTCAAAAGCAGTGGCGTAGCTAGGGTTTGTGGCCCCCGGGTAAGAAACGAAATTGGCCCCCACCCCCATCTTCCGGGGGGAGGGAGGTAATCTCATTAATACTTACACAACTCAAGATCTTAAAAAGAATAAAAGTCAAAGTCTGACCCAAAGGACTTCAATAATTGCATCATTCATGTTTAAAACAAAACCGTTTTCGATGTTAATCCACGATAATGTAGGCGTGAGGCTTTCAGACAGGTATGTAGCAAATGCCATCATCCTTTCATGTGCTAGACTTCTCGGTAAGGATTAGATTTAACGAAAAAAGTGTGATGTTTTGTTAACAAGAGGCGTTGTTTTCCATCCACGTTTCTCATTGGCTTAAAATTCGCAACTGCATGAATATTCATATCAGATGACTGTTCTTATCTCTGGTTGGCCCCACACGGGTTTTTTTTTGGGGGGGGGGTTGGGAAGTGACTTTCTTCATGTTATGGGCCCTGATGTCGGTGTGTGATAAGATAACTAAGAAGCACGCCCCTAACGAAGGGTTACCCTGACTAGGGTCCCCCTAAAATTTGGATTGTTGCCGATTTATGCGTTCATTTGCCCCTTCTCTTGTTTAGATTGACATTTAATTGGGTCAATATTACAAAATTATTTTATTAAAAGATGAAATTGCTATATCAATATCATGCTATGGCAAATGGTAGGTCCAACATTCTTTAAATAATCTCGATTTGGGGCCTCCTTGGAGGTGGCGCCCGGGGCAACTTGCCCCCACCCCCTTGCCCCTAGCTACTCTACTGTTCAAAAGTTGAACGCCTGAGTTTGCAGTGAAAGGAAGACACGAGCGGCAAGCATTATTATTTCCCAGGATGTTTGCTCGTAAACCGGATCCTCAGAAATATGCAAAATGAGTTTGAAGTCATGGTTAGGATTTAGAAAACGGGCTAAGGATACCCTCTGTGTGGGTAATCGGGTGCTGCCGATCCCATGGTAATGACAAAAGGTGAGGTATAATGTCCAGAAGATGTTTTTCAAGAATGTCATATGACCCGAAATAGCGCGCCTATACGGAAGCCTTTAATTATATTTCTTTCCCCGAGTTGCCGACGGACTCGGTCACTCGTCCAATTACACCGACGGCGGTTGATACGGCCGTCACATGTATGATCAATTTGCGACGGGCCTTCAACTTGAATGGGCTAATTAGAAGAGGAGCCGAAAATCGAAATAGCCGATAACAGACTGGCCGCGCGCTCCCGTTCTCTCTTTCTCCTTCTTTTAGTTTCCAATCTCGTCTTCCCTTTCACTCCCTTCCTTCCCCTTTCCTTTCTCTTTTCTCCTCTTTTCCTTTTCTTTTCCTTCCCCTCTCCCCTCTTTGCCGCCAGACCAAAAATTTGCCGACGGCGACCAAATATTGGTAACACCCCCACACCCCCGCTCGCTACGGCCCTGAGGAGGGATTACATCTCTGCGAGAAATTTTTCGTGTTCTAAGTTTTTCCTAGATCCAAAATGGTTAGAGAAGCTTTGGACTCATAGCATGATAAACTTTTAATTATTTACTGAATCCTTCGGCTGTGACATGCAAAGCTTGCATGGCACCCCTAAAAGAAGTCTGATACCCTGTGCAAGACTCCCCAAGCGCGCTTAGTACGGCACGGGGTAGACATCATCAGTTGGTGCGTAGCCCTATCGTATAGGGCTTGCAAGAAAATGGGGGAAATGACACATTTTAGACCTTATAAGTTGCATCCAAGCATTCTTAATTTTTAAATTTCATGCTCACTTCGATTTCAAGAAGGAAAGTTAGATTTGATTTAAAGGGAAATGCAATCACCCCAATTTGAATAAGTGTACCCGGGCATCCTATTATATGAATGGATCAAAATTCTCACTAATTAAGGGACCTAACGACAACTGAAGAAGTTTTATTTACATTGAGGAAGAGTTTGTTTACACAGAACCAAATGTGTATTTTGCTGAACTCATTTTGTACAGTGTTAAGAAGCGAATCTAAATTGCGGTGGGAAAAAAGATTGGTAACATAAGCATACAGGATAACATGGAAAAGCTTATAGCTTTGTGGAAATCATTTATGTAAATTACGGTATAATAAGAAGAGAACCTGGAATAGAGCCTTGGGGGCACCACAAGACTTTAGCCCGCCGGGAAGAGGAAACATTATTAAGAGTTACAGATGGGGAACGATCTGAGAGATAACTCTTGAACCGGCAGGTTAATGTGGGACCTCGAATGTCATGGTGATCAGGTGATCAAGTTTGCTGAGAATATCATGATGTGGGCCTGTAGGGTATTAAAAGCTTTCGATAAGTCAAGAAATGTCCCTGATATAAAATCGTTCTTTTCAAATGCACAAGTTGATAAATGGGTAAAATGAAGTAAGGGATGAACAGTTGAGGAAGGGAACCAAATTGAAAATACCAAAACTTAAACTTAATACTTATTTACAAAGTTAGAGATTCGAGAAAACAAAATTTTCTCGAGAATTTTTGAAAAACATGGAAGCACTGATATATGATTGGTCTATAGTTAGTCTACTAACACGCTCTTTGTCTCCACTTTTGTAAATTGGCACAACAAGGGCTTTCTTTAATAAACTCGGTACAATTCAGTGCCATCGGGAGGTATTTTCGATTGGGGGGAGGAGGCTGATTTGTGCATGTTGAAAAGATGAAGTGTAGGTACGCTACTCGCCACCATGGGTTAGCGCGTAGCGTATTGAAAAAATTTTTGAAAAAAAAATGCCTCCCAGATTGCAGGAAATTGCCCCAAAAAGTTAAAAAGTTGGTATATTTTTTGTTTGATGTTTGTATAAATTTGACCAAATTTTTATTTAAATTTCATCCCAATTTTGTAGAAAACTGACTAAAATTTCTAAATTGACCTCCCAAGTTGGGTTAATAACTTGAACCCATTTCCCCACCATATAAAATGATCCCTTTGGGTAAGGAGGCAATGCAATTTAATCACAGCTTAGATTATCTACTAAATATAGGAGACGAAATATCTCCTACATTTTTAGGAGAACTTTTGATAAAATTGATAACGAAATCCCCCATTGATTGTTATTTCGAACAATTGGTTTCCCCAGCCTAATCGAATTTGTGTTTTAGATGACAGAGGAATTAGTTATAGACGTGGAGCCACATGAATAATCAGCAGATCAGGCGCCGCGGAACGATGAGCTTGGGGGCCCCGGCTCCCGGACCTAAATGAGTGGCGCCACCAGAGGTTGGCGATTTGGGGGCAATAAAGAAGATTGTGCTTTAAGTCAACCCTAGATACATCTGGCCAGAAGGTCGGTAAAAATTGTGCATTTTTTAGAGATTTTGGTAAAGTTAAGATGTCTTAGATGCAAAATGGTGCTATCTTTGACAAATTTCCGAACTGACCATAGATTAGAAAACTCACGATTAAGTGAATTCTTATACTTTTGGTTGACTGTAAGGGAAGCTGTGGTGACTAAGTTGAGGGGTAACAATTCCTTTCCTTGAAAAATTCTTGTTTAGTTAGGTAAGGTGGACTAGATTAAAAATGCAGGCATCTTAGCAAATCTTTCAATTAATTACATGCATAGAAATAATTATTATTTAGTGATATTTTGGCTGTGGCATAGCACTCATTATAAAAAATGTGTAACGACAAATGCATAATACGAATGTTACCGTATATGCTACCCATGACATTATATTGCTCTAAGATTCTCTACTAATGAGGGGTCCCTGAAGAGGTCGGAGTTGTAAATTTTTCGGAAAAGTGTTTTGGTGACAAAAATATATTATTGCCCCAATAATGGTTATAAGAAAAGGAGTGTGTACCTTGATCAGTGCGCGAGAAGCCCGCCGGAATTTTACATTGAAAATCGTCCCTAAACTAAGAAAATTTGCGGGGAGACTTTGCACTGAGACACTTTTAGTTCCTAACAAAATGCATCAGCCAATTAAAAGGCGAGTCTTCCCCTTAAATTCCACTACTTTGTATTCCTGCAATGGCCCTGCTCCCCCATAATGACTCCAATGCACGAGAACAATCAGAGTAATTGTAGAACACTCACCTTTGAATAATGAGAATATGTTTGAGACGGTATTGATAATAAACACGGCCATGCGGTGAGACTGCACGCTCGGGGAGGGCGCGGAAATGTTGTTACTTTGATAACTGATATGTCTAATGAACTCAGTGTAGCCGGGGCCCCCTTTGATCGGGAACCCTGGGTCAGCACGGTCCGAGCCCCCTGGGTCAGCACGGTCCGAGCCCATAGGAGTTACCCCACTGTGAATAATCAGTAACTTAAGATAAAGTACCGCAAAATTCCGCGACCTCATCATGCAGTGACAGTTTAGATTTCCAAAAAATGACGCAGAAAGTCAAATTTCAGAATTTAGTACGTCGTACGACATTGAGTCACTATTTTCAAATACTTTCATAAACGATTTTTCCTTATTGACTGATTGACGGAAATGATACGTCATTTGATTAAATACTAATACGGATAGACTGAATGATAGGTTGTATAATTTTTAGAATGATATTCATTATTTTTAATTCTTTGTCTTTCACTTTTTGGACATCTTTAATGCCTTAAAACTATGCATGGCAAAATTATTGGGGGATACAGCCCCCCCCCCCCACCGTTTCCGACGGCCCTGCAATATCATTACTAAAGGATAAATTTCAAATGAAAAACTAAGACAACATCGGAGCGAGAAAAAGGAACATATTCGACAACATTAGAGGGATACCATTACATCAGCAGAATTTTTTAATGACATAGTAACTGATAATAGCCTATACTAACACTTGGAAATTTCTGCTGCTCACGGCAGGATCAATATTTGTGAAAAATTCATTAAAAGTACAGGCGATATCATTTGAGAAAGAAATGGAATTACTGTTGTGTAGAATATACTCAATTTCACTGGAGGGGGTTTCCTCCTAGTGATAGAATTAATACATCCCAGGTCTTCTTTATATCCCCCTTTACAATCCTTAAAAGAATTCATGTAGGAGATAGACTATGTTTCGCATGTCTAATCACATTTGGGAGGCGATTGCGGAAGGCTTTGTACGCCGGCAGTAAGGTTATTACTGAATCGCTTCCGAGTCCGTAAATATTTTTTAGACAATTTCTTTTTCGTGTTGCATGAATTGACAGGGTCGTGGCCTGGGCGAAATCCCGAGGGCAGTTCGTGACACTGTCCACAAGCAGAGCACCAAGTGGCGTGTCTGCAGATACCGGTAGTGGACACCCGGGCGGATATACTTTCTATTTTCGCCTGCAGTATATCGGCCCGGGGGTGCAATCCTGAGAGAGGGTGTTGAGGGTGGTGTTCATGTAAAGCCTGGCTTAGATGCAGAATTGTGCCATCGTTATCAAAGCTTTGAAGTGCTTATCTTTAGGCTACAGATTGTCAACATTTAGTGACATTCTTCCCATCTTGGGCTGGGCATAAGGTAAGAGGTGCTGTCTAAGAGCAGGGGACAACACCCTAGACTCCTTGAGAAATTTTTGTCTGTATTAGGTGGCTTGGAAACAAAATGTTGCTATCTTCGGTACCCTGAAGTTTCTTAAAGTGTTGAATCGATTATATGTTTTGGAATCCTCAATATTTGATGATTTTTCTGCTGTGGAAAGATGTAATCGAATGGGATGTTTTCTGAGAGGAGGGATGACAACTCTGCTCTTTGAGACTTTTTCTTGTTCTAAGTTTTCCTAGATCCAAAATGGTGCCATCTTTCGTAAAGTTTCGGACTGGATACACGATCTGAAATTTTAATTTTCGGCTGTTGCATGGCACTCCTACGTGGCCGTTGCGGGCTTCTCCACTGCGCTATCACCTGATCAGTACGCCGCTGGAGAATCACAGGCGCGTAGCCGTAGTGTAGGCTTTACAGATGGTCGAAATGTCCCCGAGATGGCCATGAGGAGGGGGGGGGGGAGGAATGACACATTTTAGATCTTTAAGTTGTATTTAAACATTCCTTACAGATTTCGTCCTTTGCAAACAAATTTAGATTTCAAGAAGACCGTAGTTAGATTGATTTAAAAGGAAAGTGCAGCCTCTCCAGTTTTAATTAGTGTACCAGGGTATGCTATTTCATGAGTGGCTCTTGAGAATCATAAGACAATATGTTTCTCACTGAGTTGTGAAATTTACCTACAGAGTAACTCCTTGGTTTACCTAGAACATTTAATATTTATGTACTTACATATGAAAGATTGATGAAGTGAAATGAGAGGAGATTTGGGAAATTTAGTTGTTTCAAAATAAATTTGCCGCAACTGCTTATGCTCTTAAGTTCAATTCAATTTTTTTTACAAGCTCATTGAGCCTATCTAATAATAAATGTAATCATAGCCTATTTTATCTTATATGCTGGTGTATCTTGCAGGAGGATATAAACAGGATTTATTTGTCAGGGAGAGAACTCACATAATACCGCGGCCACAGCGGGGGTCCGGGAACCTCCCCTGGGAATTTTTTTTTTTTTTGAAAAGGAGCCCTTATACGCAATTTCTTACGTTTTAGGGACCTTGAAATCGTAATTTGGACAGAAGGCCTAAAATGTAAAAATTTCACTATTTGTATTTTTCTCAAATAGGACAACTTTCATTTTCGATTTGGAAATCGGCAGGGGGCTCAGATAGGATATATCGACACCCTTACAATGCAAGGAGATGTTACGCCTTTACTTAACTGTGACAGGACATCCTCTCCGTCGAGTCACCGAAGTTTAGCCAATAAAAAATCCGCATTTGAAAATTGAAATTGCTTTATTGTGGCAAAATTCCAATTGAACACCAATTAATAAGTCTTTGACACCACTATGCGTATTTGTAGAAACCTGTAAAGCAGTAGCGTAGCAAGGGTGCGATGGGGGCGGTTACCCCCATCCCCCAAAAATGAGTGGGAAAAGAGGAAGAAGAAAAAAGCGGAAACAGAGAAAAAAGGGGGGAAGAAGACGGAAGAGAGAGGGGCAGTGGTAGCGCCCCTGGAGACCATGAAGGGATGGGGAGAGGGAGGTCAAGCCCAGCAAGGCAAACAAAGTGTGGATTCAACGCAGGCCGGCGCGTGGCCCCTTGACCCCAGTGCTTCCTAACGCAAGACACTTCTGACTCATATATATCATACATGGATTTAAGTCCTTTGACAAATTAAAGACGCTGTGAGCACTACGCTGGGAGTATGCAAAATATTTCTCAGAAAGATTTCAGGTGAAAAATTAAAATCATTACTTAAAAAATAGGAATTCCTGGAGATATTCAATTAGTCAAATCTAGCATCAAATGTAGCACCATTTTGCACCTAGCTCCCCCCCTCCGTAAGCCAAAATTTTCCAAAGGAGAGGGGGTACCCCTCCACTTAGACCCCCCAGGACGGCGATCAGTCATCATTTCATCCGCCCCCCCCCCCTAAGATGAAAAGATGAAATCCTGGTTACGCCCTTGCTGGAAATGTGAATATTCCAATAGGCTTACGTTTGGGACAAGATGGATTGAAAGAATAGAAATAAAGGTCAAGACTCAAAGCCAGCGAAAATTGGGGCAGTTTGAGAAAACTACAATAAGATTTAAATAAGCTAGCGGTCCCGATTACATACCTGCTAGCTTACTCAAAGAATCAGCTGCCGAATTTGGTGATATGTTCCATCATTTATTTACCCAGTCCTACCAGTGTGGAACCCTGTCAACGTCCTAGAAACGTGCACTTACATGCCCTGTGTTCAAAAAGGGTGATAAGTCTGTGCCTGTTAATTATAGGCCAGTCTCGTTGACTGCTATCCCTTGCAAAATAATGGAACATTGTATTGTTTCTAGGATGTGGGCTCATTTGAATCACCACCATATCATAACCAATAAGCAGCATGGTTTTAGAAATGACATGTCTTGTGAAAGTCAGTTGATTGAAGCTATGAAAGATTGGACCAGCACATTAAACAAAGGAAAGGGACAGATTGATGTTATTCTTCTTGAATTTAGTAATTAGGCATTCGATGTCCCACACCAACGCCTCCTCCTTAAACTACGCAGTTATGGGGTAACTAATGCTTGGATTAATGGATTTCTTACACGCAGATCTCAAGAAGTTCTTGTTAATGGGACTCACTCTACCCTCAGGCCAGTCCGAGGTCAGGAGTGCCCCAAGGTACCATTCTGGGCCCACTCTTGTTCCTCATCTATATAAATGATATTGAAAAACTCTCTCTAGCTCTATTTGTCTCTTTTCTGATAATAGTGCACTTTACCCAGGTAGCAAACCTACATGGGCCCCATATAGGTGAACCCATATGGGACCCATATGATTTTGCACCCAAGATTCAT
>WURT03166508.1:0-10581 GCA_009936505.3 Holothuria glaberrima | reverse complement strand
ACTACTACTACTACTACTACTACTACTACTACTACTACTACTACTTCTACTACTACTACTACTACTACTACTACTACCACTACCACTACCACTACCACTACCACTACCACTACCACTACTACCACTACCACTACCACTACTACTACTACTACTACTACTACTACTACTACTACTACTACCCCACCCCCTAGTTAATCCAGCGAAGCTTGTACTCTTTAAGACAATAATCTATAAAAGTTGGGAAAGTATAGGTACTGCCCTCGTAACACCATACATGACTGTGGTCCAGAAGCTTCAAATAGCACGGACTATTTATCTTTAGGAGTTGGTTTACGGCTGATTCTAGACTTCTGCATTACAGTTCTATAAGTACAACATATTAATCAATCTATAATGGGGTGATTTCTTGAATTTTTATTTGATAAATACAATAAAGCAAAAAGTCCATAGCGACAAAATGAAAATTAACATTACCAGAAAAACCTACATGTAGTGCTGTAGTGGAGTACTCAACTTCGGAATCCAATTCTTCACCTGCAGTGTCCGAGTCCAAATCATTGGTATTGCAGTTCAAGTGCGAGTCCGAGTCCGAGTCACACGGTCCGAGTCCCATCAATGGTATAGCGTACATTAAGCATAAGAATAAACAAACGATCAATTTTTACACTAAACCTTTTATTCAATCTTGTTGTCCGGTGTCTTATACGATGAAGTCCGGGTGTTCTTAAATATTTTTTTTATGGTAGGCCATATTTTTCATCACGAAAGCCTTTGCGGGCCACAAACTAAGGTGTACTTGCCTTTTTTTCCTTTTCCTTGTTTAAATGATTAAATGACGCATTGGGAGTGGGCAGGGCGCTAACCAAGGGTTTGTGATGGTGAGATCCGAAATGGGGCCCCTTGTCGACTTCACGGCATTGCCCTGATAAAATACCAGGGTACAACAGTTCCGGAAGTTCGTTGGTATTTACGATATTGTAGACTCAAGAAAAAACACCTTGTAATCTTCAAATTGTACTACGTTGCACACTAAGTAGATCATGGGTCACAAATACTACAAACTGACATTAGGCTCTAGCTTAGACGGGGTTGCCGAAAGGATTAAAATGGGTGTGTGAGGAAAGTGACAAGGAGGGGGGGAATTGAAAGAAAAATTTTACATTTTACCATTCTATGGCTTAGCATTTTTGGTACTTTAAACATTCTGGTGTATCGATTAAAATGCTAAATCTGTGCTTTTCCGCAAAATAATAGAATATGTAGAATTCTTTTTCTTCCCCTCCCCCTTCCCGAAACTTTTAGGCACGAGCTGTACTTATTGAGAGGAAAACTAGATCAACTGTTGGAGCCGCTGACTAAGCCTTACCGGGGATAACATGCCTGAATTGAAACGTTTGATCGACAAACCTCCCTTGACGCTTAACTTGACTGGAGATAAATAACTTCGTAGACTACCTCTTTGTTACTTAATAAGAGTTGTTGTGCTACTAGCTGTATCTAATGATGCTATGGAAGGAATGCAACTGTACTCCATGTGTACCTGGAGCACGCCGAGAAGTTTGGGGTCGAACTGGGGCATGTATCCTGTTGGGAATTAGGAAAAATTGCCGCAAGGGCAGCGGAAACCGTTGGAGGTCTACAGCACTTCATCGTACCAAGTCAGGACTCCCCAACGAAGTCGAAACAATTCCCGACGGAGTCCAGCCTTCCCCTCACCCTGGTCTCTTCCCGTTCCAGCTGCTAACAGGTCTTGTAAGTTGCATGAACATGCGTTCTCAAAATTTGTTGATCCATGCCAACTATCAATTCGCCCCAATCCGCCCGTCAATTAATGATACTGTGGGCTTGGTGGTGGGTCTTTCATGGGGCTTTATAACAATAATGGCACTCAAGCAGTTCTACTCGATGTAATAGTGAGACGAATATTAACGATGGATGCCCGCGAAGCGCGCTGCGAAAATAGTATTTCTATTCTCGTTGGCAAAAGTGTTTCAACAATCTATATTAAAATGCCTCGAATATTCCGAGCACTTTAATTTTTTGTTTCATCTTAATTTTCTTCGAAGCCCAGATTGCAGTGGCCAGATTGGATTGTCTCATAGGCTGGATGTGGTCCGCGAGCCCCCAGTTATGATATAGGCTAGGCTTTTACAGGTGCAGAAGTGGATACCGTTTGGAGTAAGGAGCTGCAGTGAACGAGGTAACTGCTATATGACGATACATTTAGTGCATAAAAGTGACACAAAACTCTACCGGTCTCGGGAATTTTAAAACAGAATTAAGAGTCCAGACTGTACGAGACCGAGTCCGAGTCCTGCTTTACTAGTCTGAGTCCTTAAAGACTTAAAGACTAGAGACGGGGCTTGCGTCGGAGGCCAGTTTCGAGTCCTATAGCACTGCCCACAAGTAGTAGTAATATGTCCGAACTTCAATGGTCTTCTTAACTAGATACAATAGGTCTGTAATGAATTACAGCATGATAAGGATACTCGGAAGAGAAATAACAATTATAAACATGAAGAGAACTGAACTGATTTAATCCGTCAAAAGTGGTTTTGCACAGCTTAAAAGGTTTACTCCGTATAATCTAGCAGGACTGCATCCTAGTCACACTGACCCATTTCCGAGCTAATTTTAGTGTCTCCAGTGCGGGGCCAGTTTTACAATGTACCATGATATAATGTAAACGCTTTTTGCACTGTTTTTCGAGTACAGTGAAAACGTTAATTTTTAAAAGTCGGTTTTATAGTTTGGCCAATCCGGTAATGATGTTTTCCGGAATACGTGACCAATCATTTATTTAACTGCCAAACTAAAAATGACACTGTGCCTTAAGTAGCATCTAACTTTCATTTTCGTGGACTCAGCTGGCGTTGGCCTCTAGTTCAAGTCGAGCTGCAGCCCATTCCGGGCTGATTCTGTTTCCAGGTCTTTTCATTCCAGGCCAATTTCCGAGGGAGGTAAAAGAGACCTGAGTCCGGTATTGGGTCAGAGTCCGGACTCCGGCGATACAACCCCGGTGTAAAGAAATTTGCAGTTAAGTTAAAGAGTCAAAAAGGGTTATCTTCTTCCCTTTGTGTGCTCCCTGTTAATGACCTCAGCCTCAAAACTTTCATTTGGAACTGTTTCCTCCAACAAAGGAAACATTTGTTGGAATATTGCAGTCATGTTCACTATTTTCCTAGTAGATGGGAATGTCTCAGATGAGCTGGTTGAAGTTAAAGAATAGTCCAAACCCAAATTTATTTTTGATGTGATACATAGAAACTGATTCTTAGAATTCTGGTGAAATTTTCACAAAATAAAAGTTGCCTTTAGTGGAAAAAGCCCATAGCAACACTTTAATTGCGTCGTATTTAGTCGCGTTGTGTTGTATCGCCTACATTGTGAAAGAAGCTTCATCCCACTGAACATATACGGGATGGGGATATATCCCGACCTTTTGACAAGGGCTGTGGCTCACAAACATCCCTTCCCCCTAACATTCAAAATTATTAAAAAATAGTTTGCCCCTTATTGTTATTTTTTCTATCAAAGTGGGCAATCTAGGTAGAATCTATCGATTCGGACGAAAAGAAGGTAAATTTATTTCGGATTTGCTCCTACATACTTTGATGAAATGAGACGATACCTTCAGACAGGATTTATAATAAAATTTAGAAGCAACTAAGATCAGTTCATTTTTACGTTTCGTTCTTATCGGGATAAATCTTTTCAACCCAGAATAGTCAATTTTCGATTCAAAATTGCCTTCTACAAACATCGTTTTTCGTCACATCGATTATTCTTGATCAAGCTCTGGGCATAAACAACCCGTGAACGACTGTGCAGGAAAGAACTAGGCATTGTCCATGACACGTTCCACATCCACTGTAAATTTCAGATCCGTAGCTTTCCAAACGGTTGAGAAACACTATCGAAAGTTTAAAATCTCTATACGCCTTGACGAAAACTGCTATTGAGATCGCAAAAATTGATGGGCATGAGTGTCACTCCAGGCATACTGCCGTCTGGAGGAACCACCAAAGTTGTTCCAAAATATAGACAAACTGTGCCTAACATCGACACGTTTTATCAACATGGGTATTTTCTATACTCAACACTTTGTCATGTCGCATTCGTGCACAAGTTTTAAGAGCGCATATACCAGCCCTTCCACAGAAAGCTGCCAAATATTAAAGGTTGTACAACCTCAAACTGTACTTGATGATTGGTTAAACAGTGAAAGAGGGCAATAACCTCTCTTTAACGGCCGCAGCGATGAATAATTAATAATTGGGTTATAATTGAGGAGACAAACGCATACCTGGAAAAGAAAAACAATTATATAGACTGACAGAATTGATCATATCCGTCAGTAGCCACTATTTCACACCTCTGATGTCCTCTTAGCGTAAACTTAGTATTATATTCTTCTAGGCCTTCTATGAATAATTTAAGAAAGCAACTTTGTACTTAGATTAACGAGTTAAGCAAGGGTACTTGATTCCCATCGTGTGCTCTCTTTTAATGAAATCGGCCTCAAAACTTTCATTTGGAACTGTTTCCTCTAAAAAAGGAATCATTTGTTGGAATATTCCTGTCATGTTTACAATCTTTATAGAAGATGGATATCCCTCATATGAGCTGGTTGAAGTTAAAGTGCAAACGTTTCCTCCTAAAGCTGCTAATTTACACCGAACTTCATTTAAAACCTGACAGAAACTGATCTGAGATCCCAAGAGCCCACAACCCCAATCGAATGGCAAGGGATAGTTGGTTGTAACCCCACCGGTAGTTTTGTCAATATCTTTACCAACCATGTTTTCGCTCTTACATCTGACTTCATCTTGCACCTGATAAACCATGACGTCATCTCTGAGTCGAATTGTCACTGTACCATCGTCTTCCTCGTCAATACTGTCTACTTGTGTTACATCCTTGTAGTTGGTAATGTAAGGATTAAAGACTTTCTTTGTGCTATTGGTAAAACTATGAAGAGTTAAAAGACCATGTTTCCCTGCCATCCCGAGTACAACCGGTATTAGGACTGCGAATAATCTGTAAGATGTGGCAACCTGCTCTTTTAGGTCATTCGACAATTGCTTGGCTAAGGTATGGTCTGTTATGATGATATCCGTAAGTGTTACCTCACCTTGATGTGACGTATTGTATGATGAATGCGGTAATGACTGGGGTAGCTGGAGTTTTACCTCTAAACGATAGAAAAACAAAGAAATATCCTTAAACTCATGCAATGATTAGGTTAAAGTCATGTTCAGAGAGATAGAAGTATTGCCGAAAGGAGGAAAATTTGAACATGACACGAAATTTAATGCAATAATGAACCGTTACTCTTTCTGCTATGTTAAAATGGTCAGTACTTAGGAAAATCCTTTTTATAAGATATAACTTTTTCGCATAAACTTGGTATACCTTTCAGCTTTGACGACTCTTTTTTCCATTTGACCTTTGACATGTAGGGTCCATAAAAAGCAAGGGTTATCAATCCACATTTAAAGGTGGAGTCGGGACATAGCTGACTGACAGGTTGGTAAAACCAGAGAGCTGTGAGAGAATGGAGAAACAACGCTTGTTCCACCTTTACAACTAGGTGTTTTGCCGGCTCTTAAGAGTTGCATGGTCTACTACCTCAATTTCTCAAAATCTAAGAGGGATTAGGCAGTGAAGAAAATTGTTCTTGTCGTCTGCTACATCTGAGAGATATCATAGGATTATTCAACCCATTGTTTTCACTTTGCCAGTCGTCAAGGAAATTAAACTTTATTTTATCTTGTGCCGTCGGGTGCCACTACTAAAACGGTTCATTGTATCTTCATGTTACTTTTTGAACAGATACACATTTTCCGCTATTTCAGGAACAATGCCAGATCGCTTGAAATGAAAAAAAAAAAAAATTTAGACTCCTTATGGATATCAAAAGGGTATATTCCTCACTTAATGAAAAAATTAGAATAACAAATTGAATGAATTTTGCAACTTAAGAGTGTACAAAGAGTCAAAACGTTTCACATTTTCCGGCTGTGGATTTAATCTTCAAGTATCTTGACAATGGTCTTTGATTCAGGATTACTGGGCTTTGTAAGGAGGATCAGGAGGAAAGTAAACAGTTGCGACACAATAAGAGCAAAGAGAACTGTCAATCAAATTTTGGTACCTCAAAAGGATTTAATCATTCTCAAGTGCATAGTGTCTGACAGATTTGTTCGATGATTCTCCATCTCTCACAGCTCCATGGTAAGACAAAATTACACCTAGGCCAACGCTGTAAAAAAAATGTTTGTAAAACGTTGTAGAATGACAGGGGAAAAAAAGAGATACAAAGCCTTTCCCAAACAGTCTAAATCTTTGGAATTCCTTCGCAACATATCCAAATTTTGGCGCGCTCCAAGCATTTGCTACATCAGTGCTGTGCTTATGATCAATGCTCCCACGTAAGCTTATCATTGGAGCAATACAAAGAAATGAGAAGTCTTTCTGCTTTCCCCTTCTTTTGGGAACACGTTTTGAGAAATTGAAACTTTAAGTGGATAACAGGCATTCTTAATTCTCACTGGCCTTAGTCATAGATAGATTTCGTTAGGAATTAAAAGTGTCACTGTCCATTACCGTTATCAATTTATTGGTCATGAAAATGTTTAATGAATGATTTCAGTGCATTTCAGTCGTCAAAATCAACAGTACATATCTGGTGCTTATTAGTAAGGTAGAGCAATAATACACGGAAAAATCATCCTGTGTAATCTTACATTGAAGACTGTAACTTGGATGATCTTAAATGAAATGTAAAGGAAGTAAATATGCGGATGATTGAATTGTATTTGCAAAGTATAACTAGCCTATACTTCTCTAAAAGAAAAACAGTTCAGTGTCCAGAGACCTGTTTAATCAAGGGTTAAGATTGATCTTAAATTTGATTTTAATAGGACCATTGCATGGCAGATCAAACTTAAGATCAATCATCTCTTTATGAAACAGGGGCCTATTATGTCCCGTTTTCACAGGTTAACCGAATACTTAACAATGGATAGTTAATTAAAATTTTATCAATGATGAAATGGGTAAAACAATGGAAATAAAGGGGAACTCACTGTTAGTATTTAAAAGGTACCGTATAATAACGATAATTTTAACGGAACACTAACAATATACACCTAGATTTATAAGTGAAATAATTAATGAATTAGTGAAAGTATACATATTTATACAAAATTATGCAAACGCTCCTAAAAAATATTGTACAACTTATCTTAGATGTTTTGGGGGTATCTACTACATAAGTAACGTAAAAAGAAAAAAAAATACCATTTTTCGGGGAACTATTTACGTAGTATTGCAACAATGTAATCATATGTTTTATACATTCAAGAACTAGTATACTTGGCATCATAAATCTTTACGGTTTGGACTTCGATTATTGCACCAATGCTCCTTTGCACCTCTGATTCAAAGGTGAAGAATATTGCAATGTTATTTGGGACAGCAAATTACCGATCTCCTTATTTATACGAATCACCCATTTGATAGACTCATCCAATCAAATTACCTCCTAAAGTAATGTATTTTTACTCCTTACCCTGCCCACAGGCAACGTCTTGTTGCTTTCGCTTCTGAAGCTCCCAATCGAGGACATTGCGGTCTACGGCGAATCTTCCGGTCATTCCTTCGACTTTAAATCGGCGAAGATCAGTGAATGTTTTTTGGTCATTGCTATAGGCCACAAGGAAGATCGGGCATGATAGAGGAATTAATACAAATGAAATAAATTTAATACTTTTCACCATCTTTCCAAAATTCTGCAAAATCACTGTTTGCTTGATAAAACATGAACACCTGGTATACTTTAGTACTTGCTTGCAACACAAGGTCGCCTTGATCAAGTTTTATCGCGGAGAGGCGATCTCAAGCACAAACAATTTCCTTTTCCGTCTGTATGAATTTTGTTCTCTATTGAATTAGGCTGACAGAGTTAATAAGGCTTAGACGAACATGAATTGTTTGTTTTGACTGCTTCAGGGTCTTTCTTTGCTTTCTTTGCTTTTTCACAGTGTTAAATATTACGCAGTTTGATTGATTACTTACTTCAGGTTTGTTTACCCCTTTGTTTTGTTTTTAGCTACGATTTTCAGTACCCTCAGACAAAAGATATTTGAACAACAAAATATGCCTCCATATATATATATATATATATATATATATAATGAACCAATACGTCTAAAGGAAATCAGTTAAATGTCTAAGTAGTGCAAAATTATACGCTTGCTCTAACAAGCAGGCAATTTCGTCTCGGCTTATGTATTTTTATGTTACTGTGCATAAGTTTGTAAATACGGAAGGGTGTTACACAGAGGCGGAACTTTTAACTTCGTTGAAAACATTTATTCTCAATGCATCGAAAACATGTCTACCACGTCCAATTAACACACGCGTATTTCTAGCGTTAATGCCATCAAGATGATATTCTTATTCCAAATAGGGAGTTGTTTCTTCTTGTACCATCATGTAATTTATACAAGCAACAGGGTCGTGTTAATGAAATCTGTAACAATATTTTCCATCCGTTCGAAAGAAAACTACAAATCTACTGCATAAATGTAATAGTGAGTCACTATCCTAGATGTACTGCTCATCTTTCCTTCCTTTATTGAAGTTGGCCACGCACTATTATGACTCCGGATTCATCTAGAAATGCATTGTTTCGAGCCCCCATTACCCACAGTCTTGGGTACCGTTGACTGTTATGTATCTAGCATATTAATTCTAAAAACTATGACCAGCTGTAATGATACGTTACAACCTCCTTTTTGTCTTGGTAACCTGTAATTTTTCAATCTAAAATGCAGCTATTTCGGTGAATGTCATAGCTATAACCAAATCAGAGAAACAGTTAAAATTTTTGAATTGCATTAAGCACATCTAATTTAAGGGGTTTACAAGTGACTAAATTCAGAGGCTTCCAAAAATGCTGGAATTTGTTTGTTACAGGAGGTGAAACCCGCATCTCAGTGGCATGTAGCGTTTGGGAGATACTAATTTCTTATAGATGTATGTTTTTCTAAATATTTACTGTTTTATGGGAAATTATTGAGGCACATTTAACACACTTAGGATTGTATTTAGTTATTATACTAAAACCGCTGTGGGAAATATTTCACAACTTTATTTGGTATACAAGTCAAATGGTGTAGGGTTATGGTAGATCTACATGGAAAGATACCCAAACACTCCAGCAATATGAAATTTCAAGGAAAAACAGGACATTTTATCATACAGAAAAAAAGAACCTTAAATCAATTTGCTCACTTTACATTGAAGAGAACTGGAGGTGTTTCTCGCATAAATAATCTTTAAAATGAGATATTATTGCTAAAGGATTTAGAGAAAATAAACTGAAACTTTTCTGTTTTACATGAGATAATGTGCAACGCCATTGGAATATGTCTTCTATCCTGTCTTACAGATTTTCCAAGCTTTTGGAAATACTATAAATTCTGGGGGGGGGGGGGTTGTCACCACAGACCTCCACCATATGGGCATGCGCGTAGCACAAGACTCCCAATTCTCCCGCATTTTGATTTTTTTCTAACGCTCTCGCCGTGACATATAAAATGTTCACGCCAAACATATTATCCCACCCAAAATGTGAAAAAAAAAACACCTTTTCCGTATTTTATATCATCGAATGGCTGATAGAAAAGGGAGTTAAATAGCGAAGACGCACCATGGACGGTTCTTGAATCAATTTAAGGTTATTTTGTGTCATGTTGTTAATAACAAAGTTTCCTACTGACTGTTGCACCGCATGAAGAGCAGAACCAGTGTTTCGTTGTCCACATCGGCAAGCGTCCTCTCATTAAACACGGATTACATAAAAAAATGTGCAAAGATTTAAGTACCTACGTGTAAATGAACTGCTTCCTTAGATTTGAATGCGACCGTACGAAGCATACAGCAAGGTTAAAGTGTTTAAACTGCCCGAGTCACCCTGCCGCGGAGACGTTCATGCTGTCCTTCAAATGTTCTTTTCACTGAGCCTACTTCTGAAGTCGACGGGGTAAGTTGAAAAACGAAGACGAAGTCTCACTCCCGATTTTTGAACCAGCTGTCTGCGACTTTAGCTTAGGATACATTGTGTTTCTGTGATCTTCTGAGAAGTCGGGAGATGCATGGGGCAGAAATCTAAACCAATCTTAGGACAAGGCAGCCCCTAGAAGTTAAGAGTGAGCAGGTGCGAATTGGTGCTATACTTTGGAATTTTATGACCTGTAACATATGACGTAATGAAATGCACCATCACATGTTTCAGTCATTTCAGTTATTTACCCACCAACTTTGAATTTGATCGGAAGTACCATTTAAGATGAGTTCGCCACACACTTTTTGCTCATACATTCTCTGTCATGCACCCAGATATCCGACGTCGAGGCCATGCTTCATTTGGCCGTTAATCCCCTCGAGGTCAGGGAGCACATAGCGACCAAAGTCACTTCCCACCCAAAAAAATGTGGAGGGCCAATCAGGGATAAGAACGGTCATCTGATATGAATATCCATATCATTGCGAATTTTAAGCCAATGGGAA
>WURT03166497.1:0-10581 GCA_009936505.3 Holothuria glaberrima | reverse complement strand
GACCTTTGACCTCCACCAAAAACAATAGGGATCTTCCTCTCAATATGAGGCATCCATTTACCAAGTATGAGAAATGTAGGAGTTTCCCTTCTTGAGATATCGTGTTAACGAGCTAAGTGTCACAAACACACACATACACACACATACACACACACGCACATACACACACATACATACATACACACACCAGCATGACCGCATAGGTTTCTCTTTCATCGAAACCAAAAAGGGGGGGGGGTTATTACTGCTTAACCCCAAGTTCAAATTGATGCTGTCCCTGGCCAAAGTTACAAGTGGGTTCAGGGGTACAAAAGCTGCTTCAAGGCCCCTGTAAGGTACAATTTGAAGGGTTCTAGATGCCATTTATTTATATAAGTTCAAAGATTCCTGCAAAAGTGTCCTCTTCTTCAGTAAGAAACCAAGATATTGACAATTTTTTCGTTTTTATGGAAATCAAAAGGGGGGGATTTTACTCTCCTTCTGGAAAGGGGGGACAAATCCCCCTTTCCCCCTTGACGGAAACCCTGCTAATGCTAAATTTTGTACTCATTCTCATGAAAAAGGACATACATACTTGTACTCACAACGCAGACACTGCCCTTGTACTCATACTGATGACATTGTACTGGCACTACAAGTCTGGAATCTATACACCCTACAATACCTCATCTATTATACTGTATGTGTGAACATTCCCATCTACTACAGATTTAAACTTGGTAAAGTTAATTGGCACAAAGGTGGCGCTATCCTTACTTCAGGGTAGTGACCTCCAGTATGAGCTCACCCTAATTTTGTTTCACTTGATATCATAGGTCACAACTTAGGAAGTAAGGATACCACCACCTCTGTCTCAATTAACTTTACTGAGCCTAATTTTGCTGTAGATGGGATTCTTCACACATACAATAGATGAGGTACGTAAGAGTGAAATAGATCTGAAAGTTGCTTTCTAGTATACCTACAGTCTAACATTTCAAAAATGTATGTTACAAAGCTTGCAGTCCCATAAGTCAAACATGCATCTTCATAGGACATTTGTGTTGAGATATAAATTTTTAAGGGTAGATTGCACAATAATTTGTGAAGTCCTTCTTGCACTACTTTGATTTCAGTCTTTACTTTGCTTTGTTTTCTATTTTTCCTAAAGCCACTGCATCTTGGTGATCACTGCCTTCTTGTTAAAGAGAGATGGAACTACACAAAATCTCCTATACAACATGACGGGCAAGTAAACAGTAATTTCTCCAAGGTCAAATAAACCTTCAGATTTCATAACAAAAGCAGGAAATGTGACTGAAGGGTATCAAAACTTACTGTCCAATCAACAATTTCAAACAAAGTGAAATAAATTCCAACATTTTGTATCTCAGCCATGGAATTGCTGTAGATATAATGATGCAAGTTGGACAGATAAGATACGCTCAGTGATTTGAACATTGACATTTACACATTCTTGTAATTGCCAACTTTAGGATCACCTAATTTACAAAACTGGTGATTACAAAACTCACTCCCTGTCGTGCTTTATCTTCACTGTACTGTTCTGCAACTGTATTGAATTTCTGACCAGCCTTCAATTTTTCCATGGCTTCCAAAGCTTTTGACTGTTTCTCACATAAAATGTGTCTAACCTGTAAGAAACAAAAAATAGTGAACATGACTTGTGCTGCCAGTACAAAATCTTGGCTGCTGTGAGATTGCCCTAATGTCACATGATTACAACTGGATGTTTTTAACACTAACAAAATTAATTTATCTCCTAATTCATCCATACCATTCATAAACACAGTCTCCAAGAAGGCAGTGGTTTTGCCAATTACGGGTGGGGATGGGGGATGGACAGATTGGTCTCCCTCAACAAATACAGAATTCTCCTGCCCACCTTCCTCAGCAGGATTACTGGCCCACCCATCCAATAGGCCTACATCTGGCAAAACATTTCAGTAGTGGTGAACTCCCACTTTATCATCTTCTGGTAAAACCATTGTGTGGGGAGCTGGGGGGGGGGGGATGGTGCTGAGGCAACTTGAACACGCATTGGAGCAATATATGATTTCATGTCTATATATAGCATGACAAGCAAATTATAACAATCATCAAATATCACGTAAGCTAGACAAACTCATAATGTACTGTACCATCTTCTCATGATGAAACATTTTACATAACAATCACCATACAAGTATGATGGACTAGAAATGCCCAAATCAGTAAAGATTCTGAGGAATGATAGGCCTATGAATTTTATAAAAGTATCACAAAGTTTATCCTCATAACAACCAAACCATTTTTTTCCATTACACCATTATGTCCAAGAAACTTAAAGAATATACTGTTTTACAAAGTTAATTGATCAAGACAGCTTTGGCAGCTTACAGCTATTGGAAGCAGATGCATAGTTTCATTAAAGGGGCTCATTGAGTTGATATCGATTATCTTTGAGATAAGTTTGAAGGAAATCATTGCATGACAATGTTTCTAATTAGCCTCATTACTGATGTATTACTTCTTACAGTTACTGAAAATGTGAGAAATTGTAGCATTTGTGGAAAGGGTTGCATATGATTACTATAGGTAATGATAAAAAGTGTCTGGTCACAAATTTGTAATAAATGATTTTAATCATTAATTACCTAAGCATTGCCATTTCAGTTGTAAGTCGGATGTGCAGAATCTCTTTATCATTTACCATCAAGATGTGAGTAAATTTCAACAGGTGTGAAAAAACTTATAAATTTTGTGAACCAACTCAATAAGCCCCTTTAACAATGGAACAGAAAAATATCCAAAACTTGAAAAATTCTTAGAGCCAAAGGTACCACGTATCCGAAACTTGTGGTGGCAAGTAAGAATGAGGTGGCGCCCTTCTGGTTTTCTGTATCCATCCTGTCATGCTGCAGACTTGCCAAAGGATTGAGGCAGGTAATTAGGGTTACATAATGTAAATAGGAGGTGAGGAGGGGCGATGTAGACTTACCTTGACAGCTGTACCTCCTTTCTTTTGCTTTCCTGCAGCACCATCATCTCCATCACCATCTAGTGGTTAAGATAAAACAAAACAAAAAACATAATTAATGTACAAGCATTGAAAAGAAAGCAGTGTCATTTAATGCTAACAGCCTACCTCTACACTGAAAATGATTATGAGGTGGGAGGGTGGGGCCCTGGGGGATGGGAGGGGAGAGAAATTATCAATCCCAGGCTGCTATGAAAGACAGTTCTGATATTTCACAGACAGTAGCCTACAATATAGTGCTACTCTGAGCTTCATATCTTCTCATGGGTGTACCAAGACAGATCTGGGGTCACACTGAAGGGTTAATACCTGTTCTGCCAAAGTTTTGCACCAATTGCTGTACCTTGTTCCTGGTACAGTAATTTCTAAGCCACAAGAAATTGGTGTACCTGTGCACTACTGTATAAATACAGCACATATGGAGGTACACATGCAAAATGAAAGACAACTGAATCATCAAGGTGGTATGTTAAATCACTATGAGCCTTTCAAACTTAATCCTGCAACTGATGTGCAACTAGCAATGAAATACAATGGGTTTTGACAGGTGGGAAAATTAGATTTTGGTCTGATTTAAAGATTATGCATAAAATTTAGTGACATTAAATAAATGACAGAAAAAAGACTGAAATTACCCAGTCATGATGAATAGTTCCACTGGACAACGAGAAACCATCCAATTCTGGTCTGGGCAGGTGAGGACACCCACGTGGGTGTGATATTAAGGCAATGTAACAAAAACAGCTCTTGTGTTACTACTTGCACACTGTGCTATAAGCACAGAAAAGCATACATGTGTATCACCAATCTATTTAACATATCTTCATGATGTGCAAAAGATATACCCTACATGGCAGCCTCTCATTGGTTGAAGCTGCTGTGCTTTAAATATAACCTCACATTGAGTTGGGCTTGCCAACTGGAAAATGCTCCAAAATTCAAGTTGACAATGTTAAAGGCACTTGCAGAGCATATTCTGTTTTGTTCATGAATAATTTTTGGTGATTCTTTCTTGAAAAACTGAGTAGAAGATCTAGAAAACAGTTGGAGTATGGCTTGCAAAAATCAAACTTAGAGCACACATATTTTTCTTTGTCTTACCCATGGAAGTGGTAAGACCATGGAAGTATTTCCATGGTCTTACAGCTTCAAGTGTCCAAAGGCCTCCCGTAGTACTCAAAAACATGATTGACAGTACAGTACATCAGTCTACTTCCAGTGCTGAGAATAATTTCATGGTAAAACTTTGAAAACTCCATTTAAATTATACACTAGTTTATAATCTATTTTTCATTAAAGCAGTCTACTTTATGTATCAATACTCGGCATTTTCATCCAATTTACATGATATGCCTTCCATGCAAATTCTTAAACAGTGTGTGCATGGGCCTGATTTTCCATACATTAAGTATTTGGAGCAAGCATATGACCAAAACTTGTTTTTGACTAAGAGTCAGCTTTTGTCCTGCCAAAAAAACAGTTTCCATTTTTTGGAAAACCTAACAGCCTTAGGCAACGAGAGTTGTGGTTCATTAAAGTTTTCATTTTGGATGGATGCTACAACTGTATCTGTACCTGTACCGGTACCACAGGGTTCTGTTTTGGGCTCTATCCTTTTTTAATTTCACCTATGATATTGATACATGTAGCTGTCTTTTTTCCAGTATAAGTAGGTTTGCTGATAATACTAAGCACTTCATTGAAAGGTAAATTATGAGAAGGATGCTTCTCTCCTGCAAAAAGAATTAGATTATTTTCAAGGTCTCAGACTTGGCAAATTCTTTCAATGCTGATAAATGCAAAGTTTTCCATTTGATCCTAAAACCTTAAATTATGTTTATACCATGAATGTGAGTATTTTTAAGCGATGTGGCTTCGTAAATAGATCTGGGTGTTGCTATTACATCTGATTTGAAGCCATCTAGAAAGTGTGCAGCTGCTGGGGCTAATCTTGGATGATCAAGAGGAATTTAAATAAATAGTTTTAGTAACGAAATTGTTCTGGATTTGTACAAGCATTCAGTTGGACCCCATCTTATCTATGTAGGCTTGGGCTCTCTTTTATGAAAAGGACAAGTTTCTTTTTGTGCAAGTTCAGAGGAGGGCAACTCAGTTTACACCTAAAGTACACAATCTCCCTTTTCATCATCAACTCAAATGTCTTTACAGTACCACTCTTGAGTTCAGTTGTGAAAATAAATATTACAAACCAGAAAGCCAAAAGGCTGAGTGATTCCTTGCCTTTTTAAAAATGTTTTGTGAACTGTGGTTTGAAAATTGACAAGAGCCAAACAGACAAAATACATTCAATCAACATGTGAACTACTTTTTGTTCTGAGAAATTCTTTTATTTCTTCGTACTAAAATCTTGTTTAGAATTTTTTTTTTTGATACTGTGAGTTCCCTGGAACAAGTTAGCCTACATGCCAACTCAGCCCAATGTCAACTCGGCCCCTATGACAACTCGCCCACTGGCCAACTCGCCCCATGTCGACTCACCCCTACGCCAACTCGCCCCCATGACAATTCTGCACCATGCTAACTTGTCCCATGCCAACTCGCCTAGTATGCCAACTCACCCCCATATCAGCTAACCCCATACCAACTCAGCACCATGCTAACTTGCCCCATACCAACTCTCCCCATGCCAACTAGCCTCCATACCAACTGGCCCCCATGCCAACTCACCC
This sequence comes from Holothuria glaberrima, assembly GCA_009936505.3. Classification (NCBI taxonomy): domain Eukaryota; kingdom Metazoa; phylum Echinodermata; class Holothuroidea; order Aspidochirotida; family Holothuriidae; genus Holothuria; species Holothuria glaberrima. The sequence continues at coordinate 4,872 of WURT03166497.1, read as the reverse complement.
CACTGCCAACTCACCCAATATGCCAACTCGGCCCCATGCCAAGATAGCTTGTTTACAAGCTATTTACAAGGTTTTTGGATTTTGACCTTTAATGACCTCAAATGATCTTTGACCTCCACCAAAATCAGTACGCTTCTTTCTCTCAACATGACAAATCTACATACTAAATATGAAAAGTGGAATTGATATCTCGAGATATTGTGTTTACAAGGTTTTCGGCTTTTGACCTCTGGTGACCTCAAATGACCTTTGAACCCAACCTATTAGGTTCTTTCTCTCAACATGATAAATCTACATACCAAATATGAAAAGTGTGGGTCATTCCTATCTTGAGATATCGTGTTTACAAGGTTTTCGGCTTTTGACCTCTGGTGACCTCAAATGGCCTTTGAACCCAACCAAAAGCAACAGTGTTCTCCCTCTCAACATGACAAATCTATATATGAAAAGTATCGGTCATTCTTATCTCTAGATATCGTGTTTACAAGCTAAGTGTCACATACACGCACACACGTACACACACACACACGACATCACCGCATAGATTCCTTGCCTGCCTTCGGCAAGGAATCAAAATATAAAGTAATGAGTAATGCTCCATGAATTTAACTATCCAATACACAAAAACATTGTCACATGATTAAAAAGAGTCATACAAGAAATAGGATATCAGGGCATACTTATTCTTCTTGGGGTGACTGCATTTCCCCTTTTAAGGTTCGTGCTAAATTTCATCTTCTTAGTCGTTGTAAGAAACTGGTGAAATATTTGCGTCTCTACGCTTGACAGCTGAGAGTTGTTTCTCTCATGCAATGAGTGGAATAGTCAGCCGGACTGGGTTATTAACTCCAGTCTATCCCTTCAAGGTCAACACTGACAAAGTGCCCTATTGAGACTGTTGTAGAATCTTATTGTGCTGGGCTTTGTTGGGCTTTTGCCTTTCTGGCTTCAATGTGGTTTGGTTTAAACTGCAGGGCAACTTATTCGGCTTAAGTCCTCCTTTGCCTTTTAACTTGTTATTTCTGAACTCGACTATGGAATCACCTCTGTCTACCCCAGTATTATGATGGATCAAACAACATGAAGTTGGAGCTGTGCAGCGCCATATTCCATGTTATATGGGCAACTGTAATGGTTGAAATTTTTTGCCTTCCCAACATGACTACAGTAGCCTACATGATTCCAAACCTACAGTACAGGAAGGTCTTGACTTTGATGCAAAATATGATAACAAGCTGACACGCTGGAGGTACAGCCTGACTCTCTGTACTATGGTAGTTGATACAGAAGACAAAAAGTTGATTTCATTTTCAGGGGCAGGATATTTGTGTGAAATATTTTAATCATGGCACATCGTGACATAAAACAAGTGGTACAGTTATTTTTGTTGGGAATAAAAAAGTAACGGTATTTTTATCAAGAACCGGTAATAGTAAAAACACAAATAACTTCGGGATTTTCATTACCGGTAGTGCTGGTACCGGTATTTATGTGAATAGCGGTATACCGCCCAACTCTAATTGGAACCAAAAATGTCTTCATAGGCTACCTAGGTCTAGAAGAAATATTTCTTTGAGAAGCACTCACCAGCGCTCAGTTGCAAACAGTTACCTCTTGGTGGTGACATGACATTGCTGCAGGTAAAGGGAAATTTTCCCTGTTGGAATTCAGTTCTCCCATTGGTTTTGACCTCAAGTAGTGATGTACGGTAGCCTTGGATGTGTATTTGAGGTTTACACCATAATACGGCAAAGTCGATTTAAACTATGAGTTGCGAGTCAGTACTGTTCACAGCACCGGTTCTGGTTAACCCGTAGTACTGGTATCAAAATTTAACAGTACAGCCTGTCCCTAGTTCCAATGAATCATTATACTTAGGCTGGTTACTCAACTGAGGGAAATAAATGATTAGAACATTCATGTGTATTCATACTTGTCCAAAATTTCATTCTCTCTGTGCCGCTTTTTTAAGCCGATGTTACTTTGGTGCCGACAAAAAAGGAATTCTAGATAGAGTATTTGTTGACATCACATGTGCACTTCCGCAGGTCAATTTTGTGTTAATACAGGCCCGTTAGTTCAGTATGCGACAACCTGGGCGACAAACTCAAACGAAAATTGCTCAAACATGTGATTTTAATTAATCTCCATCGATCTAAAATAAGAACCAAGAAAAACAGCTTTTGGAAGAGGGCTGAGGTGCAAAATGGTGCTATATTTGACACGTTTTAAAGCATTTTCTTAGTTTGCCTCAACTTTTTTCCCGCATGACGACCAATGGGGCGTGTGCTTGTTTCCCCCTCTTTGGATCCGATACTGCGGTTTTATTTACAGGAAACTCACAAGGCATGCAGGAGGGTTTTTCTATACACACCAGCACTCAAAATACACAGGGTGGTGGGCGTTTCCCCTGACAAACTTACAAAATTGCCCTTTGAAAAAATTCTGGAGTGCAAAAAAAATGATATTACCAAAATTGCCCCTGCGATCTATCAGAATATGTTGATGGTTTCTTTTAGCAAAATACATTCATTAACATTCCATGGATCCCATGCATTTTGAAAAATTTTTTCAACTTTTCTTGCGATCGAAAGTTATGATTTCATGTTCCACACCAGTTATAACGTTGGTACAAAATGAGCAAAATTAGTACTGCAGGGCCGTAAAGCGCTCGACTGCCATGGCTGCATGCTCACAGGTCAATCATAGTTTTAAATATGCCACTTTTAAATAGGCCACTGCACTACGGCTCCTGATGTACATACTACCTTATGGACATTACCAGTGGCGGATCCAAGGCTGGGCACAACAGGCGCGCTCCCTATTGGCTGTCATGAATGGAAAAAGGTGAGGCAAAAAGAAGAAATGCTTCAAAATGTGTCAAATATAGCACCATTTTGCATCTCAGCCCTCTACCAAAGGAAAAATTTTCCAAAGGAGAATGTGGACACCCAGTCCCTTAGATCCCTACTCTAGGACAGTGGAACCTTGCACCTTTCTATTGAAAATTCATGGTAACTGGGCTTGTAACTTTTAGCAGCTGTTTGTGAGTGTTGCAGGTACAACATGTGCGATACTGTATAGATCACACACGAGACACGGGTGTAGAAATGTGCACTGTGCAGGCCGGTAAAATAATGCCCTAGGCGTAATTATGTTGCATTTATAAAGAGCTTGAAAAACAAAAAAAGTTTCCCATTTGTTCAATTGTCATTGTCTATGCAACTAAATTGATAGAAGAAAACTATAAATTTTGTAACTCATTACCTTTTACAACTTAGATACACTCCTATTTTTTCAAATCTCAAAAAAGCCCTCATAAATAAAATGGCCAGGCGCTTTCGTTCTGAATTCCTCGTCTTTGAAAAATTATTTTGAGCCTAATATATACCCATATTTTTGTCATTGGTTTAAGTCAAGTAGGCTAGCTTAAGTGTTGGGCAAGGTGTTGACAAACTCCATGGCCGGCTCGACTTGAACCAATTGGTTGTAAACTGGGCCGTTAAACCTCATCTAACTAACTAACCCTAGTGTGGTAGTATCAAATATTGTTTTAAATTTTCTTGCCATAGAGAGGAGACGAAAACTGATTAAATAAAGATTTCAAGTTTCCATCACTGCATTTAATGTGATAATCATTTTCTCGTGACGGGAAATACAATTCACAGCTAGGTTAGGGCCCTACAGGTCAATGTTGAATATGGGCTTCAAGATAGTCTTTCAATTTTCTGCAACGGAAAGAATTGCATCATGAATGGGAGGCATGTTCTGGTCACGTCTATCTGTGTTCAGTATCATCAACAGGTATGCTGAAGAACTGAATGAAGTGTACTGTAATAACATCTTGACTAAGACTAGCCTAATATACTGTAGTTATACTGTTATATATCAACAGGGCACACGCAAACTGTGCATTGTTCAGCTTATGTGTAACACAAAGTTGCCAGTCTAAGTTTGGGAAAGTGGAATTGCCTAGTAAGTACCTTTATGGGTGCCAAATGTTGGGTGCTGCATAGTAGGCCTACACTTTAGAGTTAAAATAGTGCAGCGAGCGGCACTTGCTATTTTCATCAAGGTGCCGCACGTGGCTCTTGGTGCTGCGTTTGGACATGTCTGGTATTGAAAACAGGAAAAACTATGGATGGGGCATAAAAATCAGGATTCAGTTGAGAGACGTCAGTGCCAGAACACATAACATGATATAACAAGGTTAATTAAGGGCAAAGGAGGGAAAAAGCCCCATAAGAATGATGCCCTGTGAAAATCAGACCCAAAACAAAACCCAAACCAAACCTACTACCCAACAAAACCCACGTACCAAAGTCAGATTCTGCCACAGTCACAATAAGAGCCCAATGGGCACTATGGTTCCTTGCTAAATGTAATGAAACTGAGCCATGAGCACAGCATAAAGAAAAATTTTAGCTAATGTGAAGTTTGCCTGTAACTCTGGTGACTGCTACATGGTCTTTAAAGTTGTTGGTAGTGAATGTTTACTTTATCTACCAAGTTTCACAAAAGTTGCACAAAACTAGCTGCTCTGTGGACAATGTACATCTTGTGTTATCAAACACATTCAAGTATATATAAATTGCTCTGAAGAAATACATAGGCTAGAGGCATTTCAAGGGATACCCCAACAGACAGTATACAGCTACAATTTGTTTTATTCAATTAAGCAATCACACTTCATGCTCGCTCAAGGGTATCTTGATCTACATGATCAGTTACTTAGTTCTCTTTATAAAACTAATAACCCATGATAGCATTTAATTAATCAATTCCAATTTCCATATCCTTATCTGAGGACAAACGCTGTCAGTCAAATAAGAATCTAGTGAACTTCCACAACTGTCCCTCTGCTTTGTGGGC
>WURT03166475.1:0-10582 GCA_009936505.3 Holothuria glaberrima | reverse complement strand
AATTTAAATGTTCTGATAAATGTGACTCAGTTTGTGCATATTGTCTAGGAATAATTGACAGAGACTGTGATATCCCAGTTAATTAAATACTGTTACAGTAAGTATGAATACAAATACCCTACACATCCTACCTGTCTGCTTGATTCCAGATCACATTTGTTTCCGACGAGGATCATGGGAAATTCATCCCTGTCTTTTACTCGTAGTATTTGTCTGTGGTATTTATAGATTTCATCAAAACTGAAAGAAAACCAAGTTTGAGTTAATCACGTTGTTCTCCAAAATATTCATGAAAAGTAAAACTTGTCTCCTGTGTCATGAGTAGCGAGCACAATTAGTGCAACCAAAATCAACACTCAATACCTGTGGTTAGGTGGTGCACAGGGATTAAGTAGGGGTGAAATAGATTGTACAGTAATGTTAACAGTTTTTACCACAAAATGCAACTTTATATGACAAGAAGTGGGTGGGATGGGAGATAAAGTTTAACCAATAGCTGGAAAAAATCTGCCAATTGAAACTGGCTTTGTTCACAGGTGTAGAGAAATGAGAGAGACATGTACTAAAACTAGGACCCTGGCAGATTACTCCTGAGGTAGTAGAGGCATAGAACATGAGTTAAGAACAACTATGCTGCTATGCCCTCCACTTCAGATACTTTATACTCCTTGTAGGGACCAGATCTCAGTTCTAGTTTTGTAATTATTCAAATCAAACATTCTGAAGTAGCCATCATATCTGATATATCTAAGTTACCTAGGCTAGAAACAAGATAGAAACAAATGAACTTGATGACCTAACCCAATAATCCCCTCTTGTGTCCCCTGAGGGTTTTAAGAGCCAATTATCACTTTAATGGCTTGCCTTGTAAAGACCTGCTGTCAGTATTCAACATCCTGTAGATATTTCAAAGGCATTAGATGGAATTTTCAGTCTGTGGCATATTATGCACTGCAATATGCTGATTACTTTGCCATGCTGATCAATGTATATAGGCCTATACTGTTACAAGTTTGATACAAGTTCATTTGCAGAGAAAATAAGAGACTTCCATACAAAATATTACACAAAACATATTGCTAGATGCAGTTATGGTGACTGAGCTAGGGTGGGAATGGGAGGGAGGGGGGGGTAGGCAGCACTTTTGGTAGACTCACACCTGGATCATTACATTTTATGTCATACTTGCTAAGATGCTTCATCACAATGGCCTCTCTCTACCCAGGGGTTAAATAAGTTATACCCCTGAGGCAAATTATCATGGGGAGCACGGTTTTAGAGCTGCTGCCACATTGGAGAATTTGTGTCAGGGACAAGTAACTTATCATTGAGCAGGGTTAATATTGTGCTGCACCTTTGATTAAGATTGTGCAGATATTGACAAATGAAAAGTGAAACAGTACTGTTATTAATACTTCTGCTATGAAAGATGAGAAAAAATTCCCACTCATAAATCTCTTCACAGATTTTTCCACATACTTTTTCCATATACCTCACTGGGCAGCAGTGAGTGTAAGTCTTCCCCTGTTCAAAGTTTTAACTGACCACACACAAAGTTAAACCTCATTTCACAGTTTTCTGAAATAACACTGATGAATTGCCCAACCGCCTGGATAAATGGTCCTGGAGGCCGTACATGGCTTATGGGGCCTTAGAGGTTCCTAATATCAACCCATGTAATAACACTTCTGCAATTCCCTATATTCATTGCCCACTTCTCTGGCTTATATCCTATGTGTGTAGACCTAAATATGTGTAATCTAAACAAAAACAATTTTAGTATGGATAGCCAGGTACAATTCACTGCACAGGCACTTCTAACGTTATTTAAAACATACATATACTGTACCTATATAACAAGAAAAAGTAGCACACTTCCAAGACACAGTAGTTTCAAGTTCAGTAGCCAGATTTGGCCATATATGCACTAGTATGGCAAAATCCCCATGATATATGGATAAACTGGCTCAGCTTTGACTAATTTGGTCATGTGTTCATATATATATGGCCAACAGACCAAATCTGGCTCCAGAACATGACTATGTCATGGAAGTTTTTAATTATATGTAAGTACAGTATATGAATATGCAGTTAGCAGTTATGCACTACATATTAGAACTGCCTATGGTTCACTCTAGCTTACAAACAATAAATTGTTTAGTTTACACTTTACACATTTATAGCATTCATTTTATTTACCTTGTTCTATTGGTTAAAGAAAACACAAGTAAAAAGCCTTCACCAGACCTCATGTACTGTTCACGCATTGCACTGAATTCATCTTGCCCTGCTGTATCTAAAACTGAGGAGAAGAGAATTAAAACAATAGAGAATTTTTTCCAGCAGGCCAGCACAATGCTCTACATAAAATCCAACAGCAAAATACCAAAAGAACATTTAAGCTTTTGCAAAGAATCTTGTTGTTAAGCCCCTTTAACCCTGTATTACACACAGTACGACACTATACGTTCAGTATGATATAAAAAATGTGGCCTTTTATTCCAGACCTCTTTTTCTTTATCTCTCAGTGATTATAAGTAATTTTATGCTGGATATTTCATCTGATTTAACAAAATGGCAGTTCTACAGTATCTCATCATCTGTCATAAAAAACTCAGTGACAAGTGGGTGAAACTTGTGTAATTGCAAAGCACCATTCATGTCTTACCACCCCTAAAGTGAAATGGTTTATTTGTGACTTCTTTTTTTATAATGTTTTACACATGGCATCACATCTAGCCAGCTGGTATATGACAGAGCCTTTATACAACACGATAATGTTATACTATACCTTATGAAAACTAAAACTGTAAACAAAGCAATACTGTAGCTCTGTTTTTGACTGTTCATGCAATAAACAGTCCTGGGCACGCTTCTCATACTCTTGATCTGATGCTTTCGTTTAATGTTTCTCAATTCATATACAGTAGTATGTATTTAAGGCTACAATTGAGCCCATCTTGTGGAGTAATGATGGACATGGGAACAAAACTTGGTTGCCAATTTAGGCTGGAATTTGGCTGCTAAATTGCTGTCAGAATTGTAAATTACATGTTGTCTCTTGTTTGCTTTTTACACTGTATATTAACTACTTGAAGCAAGTTTTAGTAATACATTCTTTGATAGGGCAGCCCATATGTACATGAACACAGTGTTCTCTTGCTGGTGTATAGAGTTACTATATGGACGATTCTGCTGGATGTTTCATTTTACTTGAAAGTTTGTAAGTTTGAAAAGGTGGTGCACACAATGTTTACACACAATATATCAGGCAGTTGCCAGAGGATATTGTCACTTAAATAGGCAGGGGGAAGGGGGTTTCTTTGCTCTTCAACAGATTATCACACTTCATGATACAATGGAGAACATGTATACAAGACAAATATAAAAAATATTTGAGAAAAAATTTCTTATTAGGATAGCCAAATTCTGATTGCATGACAAAAGAAGACAGGTGAATTTAGTTTCCCTTAAGAGCTAACTAGATATCAGCTCAGTTAATTTGAGTAGATTGACTTACCACTGACTTACTCAACCACAATTGATTTGACAAGTATTCCCCCCACCTGACTGGTGTGGGTATTCACGAGTGAATGGGGTAAGGCATACAATTTGAAATACAGATAATAATGATGATAATAGAAACACTTAGCGTTAAACCAGTCGATATTCGATGGAAACGGTAGGCACTTCATCAGACTCAAACGCTCCAAGCTATAGAGAATTGCATGGAAGGCAAATGAGAACGATCTTTAAGACAAGATGGCGGACATAGGGGGCGCGGTACTAAAACTACTCTGGGTAGCGCATGAAGTGTGAATTAATGCAAATAAGATGTAGCAAGGGGTAAGTATAAGTCTGCGAAGTGAATATGCCTAAATATATAGGGAAAAATGCCTGCTACTGAGGGATCTGCCTGCATGACCAGTACAGCTTAAAGAAATATGTTTTCAAGTTAGCAGACTTGGCCTTTGCCACACTGATACATGGGCATGGATCATGGGGGAATGCATCCCCCTCACTTTTTTGGAAGGTGGCGACATCGCCAAAAAGTCTGCCCCACTTTTTCAAAAATGATGAAAACTAAAACTGTGATTACGAATTGAAACTACATATTAAAAGCTAAATTTTGCCCAAATATGGCACCATTTGCCATATAGACACCTTCCAACTTCATTTTTTTCTTCAAAGGGGAGGGGGACAACCCTTCCTTTAAACCCCTCCCCCGAACATCGATTCGCAAATGGTGAAAGTCCCTCCCACTTTTGGAGATAGATCCACGCCCTTGCACTGATAAAATTAAACTCATAAGAAAGACTTCTAAACACCATGAGTATAGCAAAGGGCATCCATTTAATTTCTAAACCAGCCAATCTAGGAGGGGGAAGGGGTGGGTTAAGGCAAACTTCTGCTTTTTCAAGTAAACATTAAAAGCAAAATCATTATCAGCTTCTCCCTGACTCCCCAGTTGAGAGCAGTCCTGTACATTCCAGTGTGAGAAAAATTTGAAAAATGGTTTAGTCCATTGCAAAAAAGAAAAGCAACCGCATGACCAGTGTACCATTGTTAAGATTTTTGTAACCACATTTTGGGAGATATTTGTATGCCAACACTTAGAATATACTGCATACTATTTACTTAACTAAAAAAAGCAGAATTCCAAAATTCATAACATTTGAAATAATGCATAGGGGTATCATTCCACCTCCCAACTGGTTACCAATCTCCAGTTCTACCCCCTTTTACTGAAACTGTTATGATACTGTAGTACTACCACTGACATATGGCATTAGGTGAGTCTTTTTAGCCAACAGTTTAATACTGTGCTTTGCTGTACATGCAACATTAAACAGTCAAATACGCTAGCTATAGCTCCAATGTAGTATAAAGGGATAATCCTTTCAATCAATTCAATAGAGATTTGAGGGACACTATTGAACTGCAAAAAGTTTTAAAGAGGATAACAAATTTTAAATACAGACTTTAAAGTATCTGCATGATGGACTAGATACACATCACTGAATACAAATGAATTCACAGATAAAACATCTAACCAAAAGTCTATTCAGTTATTGTTATGAAGAGAAACCTGATCATAAAAGCAAATTTATCATGCACTCAAAATGCAAGTTACAAAGTGGTAATGAAAGTTTGAACCAGTTTATAACTTGAAGAGAGAAATTTGCTAGCAGAGTTAAGTCCTGTAATGTGATATACTAGGTTATAATTACGATGGTGACCAGCAGCCAGCTCCTCCTGTGTCACAAAAATGGGACGTAAGCTTGAAAGGGCCAGGGGAATAAAAAAAAGTAATCAATTGAAAGTGGTACTACTATAGCTCTCAGGTGTGGCAATCTGCCACAGGTACAATCCATCTTGCAGCTATGAATTCAGTATTTAAAGGTGCTATTACATCACCCCAGACATATGAAGGAATACCCCCATTTCTCTATTAGAAACTGGTGACAACACTTGGATTGTCATTAACTCAAACAATATATTGTCTCTGATTGGTCAATGATCATTTGTGCAGTTAGTCTGTCAGTGGTGTACCAAATATAGACAGTTTACATGCAGTAGTGTGTGGATATGGCCTTGACCTACTTAACGTCAGTACAAGCTACCTTTTAGTTTTACTCAAGAGGTGTGCTAGAAAGGTGTTTTGTTTGAAATTTGGAGAAGAGGCTAGGAGTAAACTTCATAGGGCAATTTTTACTGTATGAGAAAATACAGTTGGCTTTTGACTTACACTTAATTGTTAATGGGCTGCTGTGATGTATTCAGATGGGTCATTCTGTTGGTAGAGCTTTAACTGTACAGATATTATAAAAGATTTCACTCTAGAAAACCATCACCTATTGTCTGAACTGATCCACAGTAAATGGATCATTTACCAACCATTGCATGCCGTTATGATGAATATACTGAGGGGGAGGGGGCAGGGGGTGATGCAATGTATTAGCTAGTGATGCTTGTCACCATGCATGAAACAGCCAAATTGTAATGAGACACCAAATGTATATGCAGGATGGCCAAAAAATCATAGGTTACAGTAAGTATTGCGTATAGCTTCTTCAATCTGATATTATTCAGCAATACAAATGAATTCACTGATATTTAAGGAATAAATTGGCGGACTATTATTGGAAAATAAACCGTCGAGACTCCAAATGGCAAAATAACAGAGGAGGCTGACCGTGTGTTATGGAATAACAGGTCAGTGTTTAGCCAATCAAAATGCAGGATTCTCAATAACGGATGGCTAGTGGTGGTAGAATACACATTCCAAACTTAGCCAATAGACATCAGGGCATAAAATTTCTGAAGCTTTACTACTAGCTCTTGGGACATTCATAAACTAATTCCACTAGCCTAAAGGACATTTGCATTAGCCTGCAAAGGCATAGGCTACAGTATAACTACACAGCTATACAACATTTTGTACTAGCCCATGGGGCTTTTCCCAAACTGTCACTACTAGCCAATGTCAGGGGCGCAGATCCAGTTTCAAAAAATAGGGGGGGGGGGACAAACTACTAGTTTGTTGATTTGTTCATCTCTGTGAAGGTGTATTTATAAAGTAATTGTAAACACTAATGGTGCTTGGACTGTTGAACAGCCTTTAACTCCCTCAGTCTCTAGAATATGTCAAAAACTGGTAGGATTTAACTTAATATTTTCTCAAACTTTACAACAAAATGCATCCAATCCAAGATCCCTCAAATATTCAAAATTTTTCCATGGAAGGGGTATCCCCTCCCCTTAAATCCCTTTCCTCCCCTGTCCAAAACAATGTTCATAGCTCCCTTAGCCTATGCGAATATTTTCTGTGATCCCATGCACAAAAGTAGAACGATAGTAGGAATTAGTGGACTAAACAGGGATTGAGAACTACTTATTTGAGAAACATAATAATGCGTCAAGATACTGTAGGGTGAGTAACATCGCACTTATCCATGTTAAATGCTCATACAAAAAACAAACACTTCGATACAACATTGATAAGGTTATAGACACATTTGCAAATCAAAATAACAGGTACAACTATTTTTTTTTTAAATTTTAGACAGCCTTCACTGGCTGCTGAAAGCATTTCAATTACAAAGATCACATAACATCTTTTCTGTTTTTATGATAACATTGATATGCAACATATCTGGTACAACTTTCAAACATGCTTTTATCCCTTTAAAATGATGTCATGATTTTGTGGTAATCGAACAAAGTGCCCCCACCCCTATGAGATATTATTCCATATGTCTATAACAGAAAATAATGGTTAATGTTACCCCAAAACAATATTCCAAAACTGGAGATATTTATAACATTGTCAGATATGAATGTTGCTAATTGATACACATTCAGCACAATGCTTCAGATTTGGAGGAATGCTCAATGAACTGTTCATCAGTTTTTCTTCTTAATTGTATATAATCATTTAATACTCTGTCTACAGCACTCATTATGACCAAAGGTGTGTGGGGGGGGGGCTGGGGAGCTGCATCCCACTGACCAAAACTTTCTATGAAACTTTGGGCAATATGCTGAGAATCTTTTGGGTGCCTACTGAAAGAAAAATAAAAATATATTGCAATGATGTAGCTAAAGGTAAATCAATATTTTAAAAAAAACCAACTTCCTTGGTAATTAAAATAAAGTTCTGATTTCAATTGCACCAGTACTTATATATTTGGTAATTCACCAGTGTGTTTTTGAATGGTTCAACTCAAATTATTTTCAGTGGAGTACTTGGGGAATGGCCATTGGGCCACCCTCCCCCCTCACTGATGCCGATTTTATTTACTACCTAAAACAGGTAAATATTTTAACACAAATAGCATATATGGCACCAGATTGCATGTAAGGACACCTTATTTTTCAAAAATTTTCAAAGGAGAGGGGACATTCCACCCCTTAGACCCCTCCCCCAGGCCAGTAATCACACAACATACTGCATGACCCAAGTGAGATAAATTCTGGCAACATCACTGATTATTATCATTATTGAAAGGACTTTCCAAAATTTATAACCAAAATGGAAGGGTAACATTATAACACTCCACATGTTTGAAATGAAACCTGGCATGCCATCACTGAAATGTAAAACCCGATGCATGTCTATATAATATGTACCTTTGTTACATGTTGAATTTTTAGTTACATTTTCGGGCAAGGCCTTACAGCCCCCCAAATTAAACTGGGCTCCTACGCCCATGATTATGACTTATGAAAAGTAAAAGCCTGACAGCGAAAAGTGGTAGGGGGTCATTTTGTGTTACATCCCCCCTCCGGATCAAAAAGTGGATGGGACATGTCCCGCTGTCCCCCCAGGATCGAAGCCCATGGCCCATGTGTGGTTTGAGCTAGCCCCAGGCTAGCGGACTTATACATTTGTCGAGCCCTGATAGACACATCATAAGCATCTTGCATTGGGGACTCATTGGGGACTGAAAATTCTTATCAAAATACCTAAACCCGAGGTCCGTAGCTAGGCAAGGTGCTGAAGGGGTTGCAATGACTTCCAGGAGGGCAAAACACTTCAAGGGGCCAAATAAATGTGTAAAAATATAAAAGTCAATGGCAACTTGAAACTTTCTAGGAGGGGAAAAAAATTTTTCAGGGGTGATTGACCCCCTCACACCCCTCCCACCTACTCAGCCTACTGATCCAAATTCAATAAGTGACAGTGTGAAGGGAGGTGTTTCATACGCAAGTGAGATTCCAAATATCTGAATCCTGACTAAGGCCCTGAGCTGATAGACAGTTCAATTCTCATACCACCACAATACAAACATCCGCCATAATCAAGCCATCCTACCACAGAATAGTCACCATGTAGGCCCATAGTAAAAGTACAATTTTTATAAGTACTACTTTTATATCAGCTATGGGGATTCCCACTTAGACACATCATGAATTTACTTAATAGCAAAAAAATTTTTTCTGAACATACAGTAAAGACTGTTTCAAAGTAGGAAGTGAATAGTTTATCAACAAAATTTAAAACTGAAACTTGTATTAAAATCCTCTTTTCCTTTGATTACCTTTCAACAAACTTAATCACGTGGTATATGAATAGGGAAAACCCCATTTCAGCTAGCTTAAGTTCTAACATGTAGAAAACAAAGTTTTGAGCATATCTGTCTAAGGACAGAATCCTTTTTGAATGATTGAAGACTTTTCTAAGTTTGGGAAATTGAAAGGTTTGTCTGAAAAAAAAGGTTACTAGTTAAGTTCATCCTTCAAATTAACACGTTACAAAAGGCATTTTGAGAGCATCTTTTTCAAAATGTAGCTTCAAGAAATTGCTATCATGGAGGTGGGCCTTTTATGCAACAAAAGTACACAACAATAAACAACTGCACAGGTAACATTTAAATAATACTTAGAAGTTAATGTACTTCTACCGGGTACCTACTGTTCTCAGCCCCTGACAACTTGTTTTGATTCTTAAATGTCATTTGAACTTTATGCTATTCTATATCAGCTAAAAATACTTCCTGGTATACATTATATATATAACTGAAATACTACTGTAAAATAATCATTCATCTGCAGACAGTTATCCTGTACAAGGGTTTACTTTTGTGTTTTTTAACTACTATGAGTTTCCTGGAATTCAATTATGATTAACAACATATTATCTGATGATGAAAGTCAGCATCTTTTTTATGGAAATACTATTGACACAGGCACTGTCTCTGTAAGTGCTAATTTTTCTAGATATTGCAGCTGTATTACGTTTACATCCATTTTTATCCGTATTTAACTTGTTGGTGAGTTTTACAAACTGTCAGTAATATTTGTAATCTAACTCTGGCCACTGAAAACTTTTCCATCTTGAGGGTGCTGCAATAAAAATTTGTTTCTATGCTTACACACTGCACAGTATACACATTAATACTTGCCCCATTGCTCTGAATTGTAATCCTTTCAGTCCCCAACAGAACACACATGAAACCCACTACAAGCCCTACACTTACTTCAAATATCTGATACTGATACTGCAGAGGGCCACTGTGCAATCTTTTACCATGGGGACTGACCACAGGCTTCCTATATATATGGACAGAGCATACTGTACTAACACCCTATGCGTAAATTGTCCCCACCGTACGTACACGAGTAGGCTTACCAATATGGCTGCCTTCTATAAGTCTTGTGTATAAAAGTTCGACTTGCTCAAGTGGCTCAGTATGACAGATTGTGTGAGAAACTTGTAATATTTTCAAAAGAATTGCAAGCACAGGTCAAATTCAACAAATACCATGAAGGACTGTGATATTGATCTTCCATTCATGTTGATATTTTGTTTGAAATGTTGCAGATTCACCATCAAATTTAGGGATGCACCGGATCCAAATTTTTGGTTCCGGCCAGAACCGGATTTTGCCGGATAGTATTTCAAATCCGGCCGGAACCGGATTTATTCACTTATACAGAGAAACATTAAAAATAGCACTGTGGGTGGGGGGATGGGGGTGTCAAGGCAGAGGAGTGGTGGCTGACTTCATGATAGTGTTACAGTGGGTCCCACTGTAGGTAACTAAGCTGATGTTAATTTGTAGGGTTTAGACTAGAA
>WURT03166474.1:0-28149 GCA_009936505.3 Holothuria glaberrima | reverse complement strand
TTCAGTAAAATGCATCTTGGTCCTTGTGGCACATTCATATTTACGAGGATAACCCACCTGCTTGGGTCGCTTTTACATGGATAATACAAAATTACCCCACTTTTGGTAAAACATTGTCACGACACCCCAAGAAAGACAAGTTTCAGTAATGTTCATTTGGCTGATCAGATCCTAACACTACGTGCTCACTACGTGCTCATAAATATTCATGTTTTGAACCAGGCAAAATTTTCCCCCGTTCGAGTTAATTCTCATTTTCCCCCGAAAGCGGTTATCTCCCGAACTGAATGATAACAATCACATGCATAATTAAGATCAAACAGAAAAACACTAATAACACTACACAATACAAATTAAACCAATAACCTCTCCCCCAAACGGTTACGAAAAAACAACCCCACCTCACCACACCTTACTATAAGTGGAAAACAGATAACTTTAAATATATTCAGAAATTAGCTCCCTTCTGAAGTGATTTTAAAAGCAGGTATGAGAGAATGACTCTTTCAAATTTTCATTGAGTGAATTCCAAATCTTCGGGCCTGAGAAGCAGATACAATAGTGGGAAGAGGTCAAACGCTTGAGAGATAGATTGAAATGATTATTTCGTCTGGTGCTGTAGCTATGAATAGAAATACGGACTGGGGGTAGATAAAGGAAACAAGCTATTTGGAGTTTCTTAATGTCTGAGACTCTCAAGCTATTCAGAGAAGAAAAGATTGAGCTGCTTCTAGCGTTACTATTTGTATGAACAATAAAACGAATGGCTCTTTTTTTTTTGAAGCAACCTGAGTTTTTGTAGACGTGAGGAGTAATTATTTCCCCACACAATACTGCAATAAGTAAAATACGGTAATAAGTATCGTAATATCGTTATAAATCGAAAGCAGTATGTTACCAGTATGT
Source organism: Holothuria glaberrima (assembly GCA_009936505.3). Lineage (NCBI taxonomy): Eukaryota > Metazoa > Echinodermata > Holothuroidea > Aspidochirotida > Holothuriidae > Holothuria > Holothuria glaberrima. The sequence goes on along the minus strand of WURT03166474.1, from coordinate 27,243 downwards.
TACTTCCTTATTTACACAAAGTTCGAAGTTCTCAAACACCAAAGTTAAGGCAAAGCGTAGTTTTAAAGCCTAAACCATGTAACAGTGGTATTCAGTTGGTAGAGACATCTACTTGACCGTTGTTCTTTTACCAATCTTCTGCAAGTGTATTTAAGCCCAACATTATTATTCTACGGATAGGTCTTTTTCAAATTTGACTAAGTCTTCGCTAATATTTACTTTTGATACCGTTAGCTTCGTCCCAATCAGCACTGAGTATTCTGAGTATTTATGACTTTAGGTAGTATAACCCATGGAAGTTATTATTTGACTGTAAATGTGCACTTAAAAAGAAGCTTTCTTTCTTGTTAGCATCCCGAAAGGGGAAACTATATTTTGGCATTTATGTGACAACACGGTGTTCAATCTAAGGGTTCATTTATCTAGGTGGCACGGATGTTACTTTCTGACGGGAAAGACCATACCGTTTTTTGGTCTGTCGTCTTCAGAATAATAAAGATCGCATCCTTATAATCATGTTTATACAGACTTTACCTTTAACAGATGGTGCATAAACTTTGAAACTTCTAAACGTACATCAATGTGGATTGATACAGCTGTATTTAAGTTGGAAAACAGCCATAGAGTATGGAACGTTTTGCATGTTTGCAAATTACAAAAAAGCTGGAAACAATTTTAATACTTTTCTGTTGTCTGGGTAAGTGATATTCAAATGATTCTCTTTCCACCCCATATTCATGCTCTGGCAAATGTTTAATTTGAATTCGGTATGACTGGTTCAAAGAATCTAGGATTTCGAGTTAAAAACAGTCAAGAGCAAAATAATGACCATTCAGAATGTAACCTTACGTTAAATTACCGTTTCTGCCAAGGTACATAATGTTAGTCATGTGTGTATCTAAGACCGAGTATATTTTCCCTTCATGTATCAGACACAATGTACTGGACGTTAAAATTTTCAAAGAATGTAAGATTTCTAGTTTGAAAACAATCAATAGCAAATGTAGCAGTGTAGCAATGTAATGATGCCGACATTTCGTCTGTGAGAAGCAATGAAGACGTTAAGCTGTAGTAAAAGCTTTACATCTCTTTCCCACAGACGCCAGTAAAGGACAAGCATGCTCCCCTGAAGGTAAGAATGTTTATAACTTTCAATTTCCACCCTGTCATTTCCTGGTGATTTAAAAATGTTGCACGATATATCACTGTGGTTTCATAGTACTCCCAGGCTCTCAAGGGGCGACCCGAGGGTCATTTGCGGCCTTCGACCTACAATCATGTGGCCCTATGAGGATAGGAGGAGCCAGAACGATTTTAACGAGAAAATTCCTGAGTGTAATCTAAACCATTTCTGGTCGCACATTTTCCCACATATGTTTACTGGTAATTCACATATGATAGACACAGATGTCTTCTTACAAATATATGCTTGAAGTATAGGATATCCTCCATCTAGAGAGTTTCGGATGCCAATTTTTTTCCCGTAGTGATGACCTACGCACAGAAGACGCAAGGATCTAAAGCAAAATTTGTGTTGAAAAGAATGAAATTTTTTTACAATCTAAGGCGATGGGAATGTCTCTTTTATCTGCATGCCAATGGCACACGCATGGGAAACGAGGACGTACCGGGGGCAAATTCGCCACGAACAGTGATTTTTTCTGCTATCACCTTTTTGAATGTCAAATGTTGTCACATCAACCCCAATTTTGGTGGCGTTAAATTCAGCTCTGGTCCTACGCGGAGTACGACATTAGTAAACCACCACCCAAATGAAGATTTTCTTAAATCACCACTCACTACTGTACATGTTCTCTACTAGGAATCCTTAATTAGGGTTTGCCCTAAAGAATGGGCCCCTTCCTCCAAACCCTGAATTTTGTTCAATCTGCTACAACAATGATGAAGTATGAACCCATGGAAATCTGACGCGCAGCTGAAAACACTTGAAAACCCCTCATTTAAATTATCCTTGTTTTATAAGTGAACGTTAAGTAACCGAGATAGGTACTGATGCATTTAATGATTTGTTTTCCTGCAGAATGTGACATATCGTACTTTAATGCCCCCCTTATTCTGACGCCCGGTAAAACATGTCACAGTAATGGAACACAGGTGCAGCTGGCTTGTCCTTTGGGCTACATTTTGAATGGGACGGATTGGAATGCATGTAACTTTGGTACATGGATACTTCCACCTTCAGTTTGTGAGGGTTAGTAGAATTTTCTTGTTTTAAGATTATGGATTACAAGGCATTCACGCAATGAAACTTCTGTCTAGTAGAGTTGCTAAGGGGGTGAACACTGCATTTTTTAGTACAAATGTCCCACTTAGCATGAGTGTTCCTTGGAACAACAGAATAAAATTCATCCAAAGAGACACCTTATACCTATGCACAGAACCCTCTAATTCGCATAAATTATGCTAATTAGCCCTTTTTACATAAATATAAAATAAATATTCTTAAAAATGTCTTAGAGGCATCCAATCAAAAATTTTGTCATATTTTATGACAACAATTTCAACAGTAACTTTTGGGACTTCTTTGGTGAGATCCAGGTTAACCAAGATGGCGGAAAACTAGATGGCCCCCTAACTGATGAAATATTTCTAAACATTGTGCAAAATTATTGCAAATGCCCACAATCCTCAATTATTATGATGTAAATTAATGTTCTAAAATTAAATTCTAAAACACTTAATAAGTACAAATTATTTTGTAGAACGTTTTTGTTTTAATTCATGTCAACCAAGATGGCGGAAGAAGCAAAATGGCCACACAATATTTTTATGTCAATATATGTGATAATAATATTTGGTGTCCATTCTGCTATTTCTGCCATCTTGGTTGGCCTGGATCTTGCAAAAGATGTCCAAAAATACTTTTTGAATAAATATAACAAAATATGGATAGAGTTTACATTTACATTTGTTTAGAATACTTTTAATAATTATTATTTTCTATTATTTATGCTACATTTTTATTATACCATTAGCAGCCATTTTGCATAAATTTCAACAAAAACGTTCTACAAAAATAATTTTTACTTATTTAGTGTGAACCATGGTCATATTTTTGAAGAATCAGTGTGTTCCAACATATATTTTAGAAATATTTTCCTCATTATTTCAATACATTATAATGATTACGAGGGCAACCATTTTAGAATTTCCGCCATCTTGGTTGATCTGGAGCCTGTGAACGTATCCAGAAAATACGTTGTTAACGTTTGTTAAAGATTATGGACAGGTTTTAGGATTAAATGTGGTACAAATATTTTTAAGGATTATTTTCCTTATTATTATAAAATATTGTAATTATATCACTGACAGCCATTTTAATTCCTCCGCCATTTTGATTGACCTAAATTCCAAAAAAAAAATGTTTTGAAAAATATGCTTGATTTATTAAGCACAGAATATGGTCAAATATACAGAGCAACTGTCACAAAAATAATTTAATTATTTTCCCTTTAACTATAATATATTGAAATTTTAACATTAGCGGCCATTTGCTATATCCGTCATCTTGGTTGAATCGGATCCTACAAAAATGTCCAAAAAAAAAAAAACGTTTTGAATATTTACAAAACAAAAATTGACACAGGTAAGGTTTACCTTTGTCCAAGTATTTTAATGATAATTTTTCCTATTAGTATGATATATTGATATAATTATGGCATTCTTGTTTTTCCGTCATCTTGGTTAGCCTGGATCTCACCAAAATAGTCCCAAAAATTACTGTTGGAATTGTTGTCATAAAATATGACAAAATTTTATGAGTCGATGCCTCAAGTATATTGTTTTAGAATATTTCTTTATTTTTATGTAAAAAAGGCTAATTACCATAATTTATGCAAATTAGGAGGTTATATGCATAGATAATGAGTGTCACTTTGGATAAATCTTTTCTGTTTGCCTCATAGAATATCCATGCCAAGTGGGACATTTGTACTAAAAACTGCAGTGAACACCCTACATTGACCCCTTACCAACTCTACTAGTCGTAGATGTCGGATGAACTTAAAGTGATTGTATCTTAGATTAAGATGATCACAAAGCCTGATTTATATGGCAACAGTAGGGTTGAGTCTATCGCAGAAGAGAACAATGTCGATTTTGGAACAATGAAATATCAAGTAACGCCAACCCAAATAATGACTAGTGGAAAAGTTGTATGTTTGATAACTCATATTACTTTAAAACTGCAACTTGTAACAATTTTGCAACCGAGGGTGGCTTCAAGTGAGGGAGAGGGCACGGGCCCCGTCGAGGAAGGCTGCCCTCTCCAGTGGGGAATTTGTTTTTAAATTTGTGGAGGGTTACTTTTACAACAAAGTATGTTATTCCTGCCCGTAGCAATTAAGTTTACCTAATTTTGTTCCCATGGAGGGCAGAATTTGCTGGGAAATGTCATTTTTTTAAAATTTACTTCAACAAAAAGCAGGATGTCAAAGTTTCTCCAAACAAAATCCTACAAATTCATTTTTTAAAAAAAATACCCTATTTTAATTTGTAACTGAAATTTTCCAAAATTTTGTGCACGCAGGAAACTTTTCGCCTTGCGATTTTTCCCACAACCCGTATCTTTTGTCGAGGCTTACGTCGGGTTGATAGCCCCTCCCCCTTCATCGTAAAGCTTAGACTCTCTCTTGTCGGGGAAATCTTGGCGCCACCCCTTTCTACAGCATTTGTCATAAGTGTCAAGCAGTTTCGAAGGGATTAATGGGATTGTGCTTTCAGCAGTTTCGAAGGGATTAATGTATTTATCAAAATGTTAACAGATCAATCAAATCAGCTTTAACTGTTGACTGCTTTTTAGACACAATTGGAATCGATTCCGTAAATGCTGATACTGATACATATTTAATGTCAAGATGATCTAGATCATAATCCTCAAACTATCCTTTTAAAACATCCAGTACTAAACCATTCATGACATCAACGTTTGAAACGACGTCACTCTGTCAAATCAACATCGAGTACAACTTTTTGTAATAAGTATACATAATTTGATTGGTTTTATACCAATCAATCTTGGCTATGATGCTTGTTAAAAATATGAAACATGTGTTTCATGTAATGTACCGATACATGAACAATACATTAAAACTCTTCCTGTGAGGTCATATACCGAACAAAAGACTTCAGCGTCCGAATAATACGGAAAACAACGGGTCTTGTAACATAGAAGAGTTATCAGCCGAAACCAAACACAAAATATTGGGGATTTTAAAACAAATTTCTTCTGTAATTTTGATGAGGTTGAATATTTTGTAACTTATATGTTGTGCTGAAATGGCATTGAAGTTATCTGTTAACTTAATAATCACCGCAAACATAAAAGTATTTCCACACCTGACAACGGCTATATCAATACTTTATCCAAAATTAGTGACTAGTAAACACCAAACACATATTTTTCCCACATTTTACCTACACTGTCTTTCATGTCTGTGGACAAAAGTTCCTTTCCAATGGCCAGATGACACAATTACGACGCTCTTTTTAAATTGCTTTCATTCCTGACTGTTTTACACAAAATGTTTGTATGTGAACAACAATAAATGTAAAGGTTAGATGATTGCTTGAAACATATTGTGTATAGAATCAAGATTACAACAGACATGAATATTTAATATTTAATATTTTTAAAGTCATTACGGAAGAAGAGGGAGAAACGAATCCTACCTTTTATTCCTTATCAACAGGAAAAGACACCAGCACATCAGATATATATGCAACAGAGCCGACGTTACGAACTGGTAAGTTAGGACAAATATTTTGACTAAATAAATCAGTCAGATTAAACAAAAAACTATGAACTGCTGTATATTAAATTGTACTTCCAGCCCTTCCCAAAAACTGTCAAAACTTGTGTAGACAAATTCCTTTTATTAAATCCCCAAAGACCGTTTTCTGCCGAAGACACTACCGTGTAATCAGAACACTTCCTGCCCATGGTGTTCAGTATGAGCTAAATTTTCCCATGTTAATGTTAATCGAAGTGCAGTCACCAACTATAAATTCCTGTTAACCCGCACCAATTATGTAGTTTGGCTGAAGAGTGTCTGCCTCTTAAATATGGTAGGTATAATTTATGATAAGGGGGCAAGCTCTACAAGACACGTGGATTTTATTGTCTTAAGCACAGTTGCAATTTAGCATTACAGTTAATTTCATTCTGATATTTTATCTTTGAAAAACGGAAATATCAGTGTGCATTTTTCATGTCATTTTTACTTGAGAAAATAGTTTTAGGACTACAACAAACTAGTAATGTACACGTGGTTTTGGAACGGGACATGTAACAAATGTACCTTTATCTCTGCCTATGATACAACGCCCTAGCATAAAACCGATAAAACAAGATTGGTGCCAAATTAAGTTACAAACAAAAAAGCAAGCTGAGAAAGCAGCAGATAAAAGATGAAAAAGTGACTTGATTTTAATATTTGAAAATAACATTTGCAGTGAGTTCTCGATTGTTTAGGGAAGATGAAAGTGGCTGCTGAAAGAAAACCTACGAAACGATGCCCGCAACAACGAAATATTCATTTAATTGTATTGTATGTTACCTATAATGAATTATGCTGGTTTTTGCGTTGTCCATAAGGATACGAAGTCCGATATTCCGTGGCATGTGTCTTCTAGAAGCTACGAAGTCGATTTTCGGAGGTAACTTCCTGTTATCTAGAGCGCCTACCGCCATCGCGTTTAGACAAACGGGATGTACGGGGGCGGTATTTTTTCCAGTATGCTGTCCCTGTAAGATTATATGATATCTCGGAGAGTTTCTTGTTCGAAATTCAAAGTATTGAAGATATTCATTTGTACATGTCCACTTTAAATTCAGCAAATCAGTTTCTATGCTACCCAATCGATGCACTGGACACCGACTACATTGTTAGTGTTCGTAATGTAAACGCTAAATCTTTATTCATAATCATTGCAACTGAAGGAGATAACAGAAGTGTATGTGTTCTTTCCTCGTGACTTTCTCTATGATGGAAATACCTACAATTCTGGAAGAGCATTGAGGCTAACGCTCATTGATCTACAGACTGTCCCATTCAACACTGTGTTTGATGTCACTGGAACGTACATCAAGTGTACTAAGCCTGTGTCACTTGTAGCTGAAATTGGGATGATGATCTGTCATTTCAACCATACCTATCGAAAAACGTACTATATATCTCCCATTGAAAATCGGAGAATGAAACATTCATTACGAAGTTTTTTGAGAGCTTCAATCAGCCTCCTGCTGCCTATGACAATACTGCCATCACAGTGAAAGTCTCTGACATTATCAATGAAATAAAAGAAACATTTTAAACGCTTGAAACAGTTACACATATAATTGCAGATATGACGGTTTGGTTGAAATAGAGTCTTCGCAACCAATTATGGTCTTGCAGACCGATTGCCTCACAGAACGGAAGGTTCCTGTGTTTTTATTTACCTATTCGTTTGGTTATCTCGGGGTGTGGGTATCAAACGGTAACTATGATAACATTTCAAATAGCATTCAAATAAGCAACCAGACTGTTGCGTGTGGAATGTTATTCGAAATGGTTTCTCTGTTAAAGCAACAGTTGATAAAGGTTACTACTTCATTTCTACCACCAACGATGAATGGCAATTCTTCTTACCAAGGGCGGATACACTGGGGCAACTGGGGGCAGTTGACCCTTCACGATTTTGGGGGTGGATTTGCGCCCACCCATCCAGGAAAATGCACCCCTTGGCCCTTCGGAAGTTGGAATCATAAGTGTAACTGTATTGTAGGCATAATTTCATTTATCAAAGCCTGTGTCCCACAACCTAGGTCACTATGTAGTAGGCCTGAAGTATGTCCAGCGCCCCATGAAATTTCGTGCTAAAAACCACAGCATATACATTTTTTAGCTTAGCCGAATGATCGTAGTTATTTCTGGTCGGCTTTATGTGTCCATAGACTAGAGCTGTTTATTATATGAACCCGCGCCCATGGTACGCGTATGTACGACCTGTAACAAATGTAACTACATTAACACAACACTGTCTGTCACGTTTGTTCAGCTAGCGTCCGTATCGTATATCGCAGACAAGCCGATCGAGATTGAAAACTAGACCAGCTAATCTAGATTGACATTCTAGTTAGGCAGTACAATACTGAGGGAAAAAAATCACCTGCTAGATTCTCATGACATAAAAAGTGGGCCTAATTTTTAACAATTGGGTTGGGATACATACATTCAGGGGCGGCGCCACGGGGGGGGGGGTTGGCAAGGAGGGCGACCGCCCCTTCATTATGCCCGAATAGAAGGCATAAAGTATACAAAAGAAGTATTCAGGAGGTTTGTTGACAACATACCCTTCTCTTAGACAACAAAGGTTTTCCTTCTCTTTTACCCAAACAAAAGTTAAAATTCACTAAATTAGAAACATTTTCAAGCCGTAGATGATCAGTTACAAAAATATCCCAAAGACAGCAACATTTTGCATCTAAGCAACCTCAAATTTACAAAAATTTCTCAAGGGGAGAGGGACACTCGCTCCCCTTAGACCCCTCCCCAGAAAGGCAATTTTTTACCCGACCAAAAATTAGAATTCACTGAATTTTGAACATTTTCCAGTCATATATGATCAGTTCAAAAAGTATACCAAAGACAGCACTATTTTGTATCTAAGCAACCTTAAATTAACAATTTCTCAAAGGGGAGGGGGACATCTGCTCCCCTTAGACCCCTCCCCCAGTACGGCATTTTTTCACCCGACCAAAAATTAGAATTCACTGAATTATGAACATTTTTCAGTCATGATCAGTTCAAAAAGTATATCACAGACAGCACTATTTTGCATCTAAGCAGCCTTAAATTACAAAACATTTCTCAAAGGGCACGGGAACACCCCCTCCCTTTAGACCCTCCCCCATGACAGTGATCACTCTCCCCATGCTTTGCTCCCCAATTAAAATACCCTGGTGCCGCCCCTGCAATAATTGTGGCATTTTTAACTTCATCCGGCGCCTTTAGAATCTGGCGCCCACCTGATCGACTGCCCCTTCAAGGTTGGGCTAGAACCGCCCCTGCTTGTCACAGTGGATAAAGCATCGTACGCAGCTTATAGCAGACATTCTGGTACTCACTTCTTTTGCCCTTAGAATTCTAACCTAAATTCGTACTTCACAGACAGACAAAGTGCTATTATTGGAAATCTTGATGGTACTTTTACTTTCTAATTTTATAATATGTTACGCGTTTTCATCTTGATCTTACGTACTTCGATATGGGAACATGTTTTCTAGGCTGAATACATACATTCATTTTTCGTACATACACAAATACATTCAAAATGGATACCTTCGTTCATACATACATAAATGCAAGCATACAATAGGGATACAAATCAAAATCAGACCGGCTGTTTGTGAATATTGTTGTTACTGATCTGAACCCTTTTGCGTACGTAACGACGTCCCTTTTAACATCAGTGGAGTACGTACATACACCCGCAACCGCGAAACAGATGTTTGGTTGCAGACAAGATGATACTTGGGAACTCGCGAGACAAAGAAGATGGTGGCGAACGCCGGCAACAGATTTCATGTTAGGACGTCTTTTGTCAGTAAAGCAACTTACGGAATCCCATGAGTGAGCTTTGCGATACTGAATGGACCTTTCGGTGTTAAACTGGTTTTGCCAACCAACTAGGAGCCACCTGACCTCTTTGAATACACAATTTATCTATTAACTTCAGCGCCAATATCTCTCAAGTATTCGACCTCAGCGACGAATAAATCCACGCAATATTTCTGCCCAAACATTGGGCTTGGCACCATCATTGATGCTAAAATAACTATTTTGCCCTCAGTGACAAAATTAGGTCGGATCCTCTTTTACGATCCATCCCCGAAGACAGGTTTTTCTGGCAACTGCTCGTTTTTCGTGGGAGACGCCCTGCCTGCAACACCCATGGAAGATTAAAGTAGGGCTCGGCTAGCAGAGGACAGCACCATGAAATTCAGTTTTTAACTCTTTGCGTGACAGTCAACTACTTCGAGGTGAAGTACATATTTACTGACTTCCCAGTTAACGGCTTTGAGTCTCTTCCATTAAGGTGAAAACGTACAATTTGCCACTGTTTCCGTTTTAAAAGCGACATAAGCATTGAATAACTAAATAGAAAGGAAATAGTTGCCGCACGACTGTAATGATGTCATGCAACAGGGTCGAGTTATTTACTAAATAACATTATAAGGAAACCTGTTTCAGTATTTAGTATAATTTCTCACAAAATTAGGCTACAGCTAGATGAAATTCTGGCAAAATATGAAAAGTTCCAATTTCAAATAAAGACTTTCCGCTTTTTACATTAAAAAATGACGACAAGAGATTTACATCCCACACTGATTATTCGACTTTTCTCAACAGGAACAAGTTATAAAACATGTCCCTATGACAGAGTGTCTGTTTCTGGCGTAAAGCTGACTTTTAATGCAACCACACCTGGAAATTCCGTTGGTTCTTTGGAGAAATGCAAGGATGACACAACAAATGGAAAGTATCATTAACTATAGGCATTGGAAGAGGGGCTTAGTGATATATAAACCCCCAGCCAAACAAGGTGGTGGGGCTTAAGTATACTTCCCCTCTCAATTCAAGGTGAAAACCCTTATCCGTTCACTATTTTAAAAACGTTAAATTTCGCAGTAACCTTCCTTAAATTTGCCCAAATTGTTGCACCAAATTGTATTGAAGAACCGTAAAATATTAAAATCTACAGTAGAATGGGACGAACCCTCTCCCAGGATGTCGGTCTGGAACGTACAATTTGCGGCTTTGTCCCCTTTTTGAAAGACGACATAAGAATTGGCGATCGCAAAGCCTCCTTCCAGTCGACCCCTCCTAGTCGAGAACAGCTGCTTCCTACGTAATGTGTTATTCAATCCAACCCTCTAAAGAGTCCAGCCTATTCTATTTATCAAAGGATGAATACCATGCACAAAAATTGATATTCAGCAAACTAAATTGGGTTTAGCAATGTAATCGTATTTTGAAAATTAATCCATATAGAATGGTAGATACATTGATATTTAAATGAAAAATATCGTCCATCTTTTTCGATACAGCCGGTCAGTCCTTAGCAACCAGAAGATGCGGTGAGGACTTCTGGGAAGAACCAGAACTCTTAAGCTGTTACTCATCAGAAGACTTACAAACAAAACTAGAGGATCTGGCTAAAGTAAAGCAATGACAATCATATGTTATTTTAGAAGGTCTACCAATAATTCAATGAGATCATGGATTAGCTGAAACAATATCAGATATAAACATAAACTGTGGTTCCTAGAATGGCATGTGACTTAGTACCTACTGCTTTTAGTGCCTGAGGTCCTGTTGAAAAAAGTGGAAATTTTATGAAACGCAAAACGTTTCACTAAATATAAGAAATTCTTAGATTATTTGTCCCTTTTCATTCAAAGTAGTCATAAATTTGACACTTTTGTTCACATCGATTATGGCTATGGATTATTGGCACATAGTTGAACTTGACAACCAAGTGAGAGGCACTACCAAGTAGGTTTAATAAAACCAAGTATTGCCGTGGGAATTTTTGAAATCATGTCCCCTTATCCTTCCAGTCAGAAGCTTTCTTTCTCCTAGATCATTACTAGATGATGATGTTTTTACTTGCCTCTAGAAACTGCTGACAATTTCTTAATAACATTAATTTGGATATGGAACAACTAATTCTTGTCAGCACTATCAACTTAATACGTTTCTAATACACGCAACTCCTTTTTTTCCACAGACCAATGTTACAGAAGAAAACGTTGAAGAGGTAGCACAGGATGTAGCATTAGTGACCAGTCAGGACCCCAAGGCATTGAAGTCATCAGAAATAGTAAATGTAGCAGATTCCTTAGAATCGATTGCCAAAACTGGAAGCTCGTCTCCTGAGGTAAATATTTCATAAAACATATTTGAAATATGACAGGAGATACGTTGAAGCCATTTTGGCAAAGAATTAGGTACCACAGAAACAAAAATGCCTGATATCAAAGCTTTTACTTTTCTAAAACTTATTTCAGAGCCGATTCTTGACACTAATACGATAAGAATACCATGAGCACATAAACCTGGCTCTGAATCAAGAACCACAGAAAAGAAAAGCTATGATGTCTCAAAATATTGTTGGAAACCACTGAGACGTAATAACATTATAACATCAAAACGTTAAAATAATTTAGATAGTGCAAGAAACGACATTTTACAGCCCAGGGTTGATTGATAGCTGAGGACAACATATGAGCTTACGTTACGTTAATCAAAAGTATACCCGTATGTCAATGTAAGCAATCTAGCACATATATAACTGAGGTCTTAGAAATCGAGTAGCAAACGAACTTCAGTAAAAGAAAATATGTAATATATATGTATATCATATTGTCGGATTCTACATAAACGATAAATCATCTATAAACAAAGTACTCTCAAGCTATTTGGCTAAATCGTAGTTAACGTTTCTTTGAATAGGTTACAAATTCAGTTATAGGTACAGTAAACAATATTATGGAGGTAGAAGAGGAAGTACTTCGGGAATCTCAAGAATCATCAAGAAATATCATAATGTCCCTGGAGCAGCAGGTTTCAAACGTGCAGCAAAATCCTTATAATTTCACGGAGGTTGAAGATAATGTCGGTGTGAGAGCTATTAAAGTGAATCCTAACATTACTCACGCCATAACATTTGTGATACTGTCCCCGACTGATCTAGACATCCAGGAACGTCTTGAAGCCGACTTGTCCGAAGAGAATACGGTACTTTTCAACGAAAATACTGAGGCAGAAGCACAAAACAGCACAACATCGATTTTTGTGCCACGAAGAGTTCTGGAGTTGGCAAAAGAAGGTGAGCATAGATGGGCAGTGGGTGTATGAACAAAGGGGCAATGAGATTTACAAACTAATTTGTTACAGCGACAATACCAATACATAAAGAAGCATTTGATTGTGGGACAATTACAAAGGATATCTGGTGATAACGCTTAGAGGAACTTCTTTCCAAAATTCTTTACTCTCAGTTTGATTTCGATGGACAATTTAGAGAGTAAAATTCTAGATAATTTAAACAAGTGTCTTACAGGAACAACGCTCAACAATTGTGTGACATTTAAACACAGGTATGCCATCCCTTATCAAGGGAGGGTATGTCAATAGGCCATAGAAGAATTCTATGCCTGGATGTCTTCTGAAATAAGGAGACACTAATTCAAATTTATATTTGACTTAAACTTAATTGATTACTCAAGATTCGCACCATCAGCAGTCTAAACAATATTAAAGTCTTCTCAAACGACAAAGAGTTCTGCAGCAGATGGTTTAACCCCTTTGTATTTTCTAGATGTAGCAAACGACAGACCTCCCTTTCTACAATTTCTCTCATCCACCGCAAATTCTTATAGAAACTTCAAGAAAAAAAGAACGGTAGATTGCTGTGTGATTTGGGTGTTGGAAACGTAGATTTAGAAGACACTATGGCGTTGTTTTTCCTTCTGAGAAACACTTCCCTGTTTAGCTAGGGAGTATAATATTAAAGTCAGGACGATGTGGTTTCCTGGTACATTACACTGACTGGATAATCAGAAAGGAACGAAACTATTACAAAAACGATATCTGTTCTCCGTGCATTTCAGACATGTGCTTATTCATTTTTGACTTTCAATCGCATTACGCAACTTAGGTTTTTCAAATTGAAGCAAGTTTCAGTGCCGTCAGAATCGGAAAGGGTCAAGGGGTAAAGCCACCCTCCGGTAGGTGTGAGCTACAACGAATAATTGTCTTAAGACTTCCAAAATACATCAGAAAATGTCAAAACTCCAGATTTAGATGATTTAGCCCCTCTGCATCATTAAATCCGACGGCCCTGGGCTTTCTTACAATTTCTATAGTTTCTGGAGTACAACAAAATATTTATCTAAAATTCTTGAAGTTATTCTTAAGTATCACTCTAAGATGAAGATAAAATATTAAAAACAATTACAATGCATAGAGAGATCACAATCAGTGACATTTGGCATATTGTTATTTTTGATAGCCGATTCAAACCTTAGAGAAATACCAATCAGTTTCCTGATCTACAAAGATGCAAGGCTCTTCCAAACGTCTTCACCAAACTTATATAACAATGGAAGCCTTACCATTCAAGATGTGATAGTCAGTCAAGTTGTATCAGCCACACTTGAGATGAAAAATATCAGTATCAACAACTTAGAAGAGGATTCCGCAGTAATTTCTCGTTTCACAACCATCGATGTGAGTCTTTGAAAAATTAACATTTTATATGTGAAACTGAACATTATAAATACAATTTAACCATCCTATAACAACTAGGGTTCAGCAGAGCAACTGAAGATTTTCTTCACGATATTTTCCAGTGATAGATTAATAAAAGCCAGTGTAGCGGGTTCAAAGAGCCCAACATTCGCCAATACATCAATGAATGCTATTAAGGCCAGCTTGGTTGCGCTTACGAATGTATTTTACTATTCAACCACCACAAGAAACGAAATATGACGCGTCATTTACAATAATTAAATTAAAACATATCTTAAAATGTTACTTAACAGCAGACTACGATACCACACTACTTCACCTCCATTTTGTTAGTGTTCAACTAGTTACCCTTCATCTTCTGGTAATGATCAATTTTCTTCCCTCACACTTCACTCTTCTACTACTTCCTCTGCTTGCATTCACACTAATCCACAACCTTATAATTCCGATCTCGGTAAGTACTCAAACGAATTTCTGATATCTTTTCCATCATCTTGAAATTAAATCCTTAATATATTACCTCTCGGTTCTAGCCATTTCGTTCAGCTTAATTTTCACCGCCACTTTCTCGTCCCTTTAGACCATCTATACAAAACAATTACATTTTTTCCATTATAATTCACTGATATTATGAGGGAAGTGAGTACCCAAACTACAGCTTCTAATCCCTAACGAGGTACAAAATAATGTTTAAAACTACTAACAGTTGACCAGTGACTCTTCCTGGTTGTAATGCCACTCCAGTATAGTTTAGTACGTCAGGAGAAAGCAGTGAGACGACGCCAACCTTGCTTAAAAACACGGTACAGCCGTTACTTCACACTTCAATATTCAGGAAACTATCTAACCCAAAACATTTAGCGGCATGGAAGACGATAGAACGAACCAGTTACGACTCTACTTTCACTATCACTTTCCGATACATTAGAGCGCACCCAGTACCGTCATAGTGTATTCACAACGGTTACAATAGGAAAACTATGGCATTAAACATTCCTTACTTTACATAACACTCACTCCGTCGAGCAGTCAACTATCCATAACAAGAGAAAGAAGGGAGAAACTCAGCCTGGTGTGACAGCAAGTAAAGTATACTTTGATTTAGTACCGCCTTAAACTATTTCAGATTTATTCTCTACATGTTCTATTGAAAAATGGGCAACGGTAATTTGAACTATTTTGGTTATATGACTTAAGAATCTATGTTTTGTTTGTTTGTTTGCTTGATGAGCTTGTTGGTAGACAGGTCCACTCCAGGTCAAAACAGGCCATTTCTTCCATTTTGTTTTCCCAGTTGCTTCAGGTACTTTAAGTCGTGCTCTTTAATCCAATATCCAATATGGCAACCAGAATCCAGAATGACCGCCAAATTACCAAAACGCTACCTCCAGAGGTTGAGTTTGCGTACTAGGTTTTTTAGGTTTTTCAGCCAACTTTGGGTATGTACAAATAAGAAATGTCATCCCATGTTTTGGAAATCATACAAACTTTTTTTCAATAGGTAAATCCAATATGTCTATCGGGTATTCCCATTTTACGTTAAAGATCGTGTCTCCGGCAGTGTTAGTCCTATGACAATAATTTTTGTGTAAGCATTTACGTAGTTAGGGTCAGGGAGTTCACGTATTTACTTCAAATAATTTGTTGAACACAAAATGGACGCCAAAAATACAAAATGACCACCAATATTTCAAAAAAGCTACCTCTTGAGTTTGCTTGAAGCAACTTTTCAGGGTTTTTTCATCAAATTTGCATGTTAATCCAACATGACCGCCAGGTTGTCCCATTTAAGGTAAAAGATCAGATGCACTGGTCCTATGACAATACTTTTTCTAAATTGTTTCGACTTGAATTCCAATAAAAATGTTCTGAAAAAGAAGTTGTGATTATTTTGCATAAAATGTGAACAGATATGAAAATCAACTGGGCTAAAGATTTTTTCATGAATCGTTTTGGGATTTTTTTTAAAAACTTTGTGTTATAAGATAGGCAGCCACTTTGTTCTTTATGCCATTTCAGTCGACTTGGATCCGGAAAAATGGCCAGAAAAATACGGTTTCAACATTTATAACAGATTATGGACAAATGCTGTAGCTGTGCCAAAAGTATTTCGAAGTTGTTATTGGCACGGACTCCGTATCAATTAGATGGGAGAAAATCTTGGGGGCACGGATATTATCGTCCAATCAGAGAGTTGAAAGATCTTCTTGGACGATGAAACTGATCGCCAACTAATCAGTAGCCCCCTGTTCGCTGAGATGGAGATAAACGAGTTTGCGGATTCTTAGCCTACTAGGCAATTCGGAGATTTTTTTT
Source organism: Holothuria glaberrima (assembly GCA_009936505.3). NCBI lineage: Eukaryota > Metazoa > Echinodermata > Holothuroidea > Aspidochirotida > Holothuriidae > Holothuria > Holothuria glaberrima. The sequence continues at coordinate 10,606 of WURT03166474.1, read as the reverse complement.
GCTCTAATTTAGAATCAGTTACGCAGAAAGATAGGGATAGGGTTATATATGTGGTACGCATACGGATAGGGTTATATACGTGGTACGCATAGAGATAAGGTTAGGGTTATACCCTTGGCTATACGTAGAGATATAATATACTATAAAAATGTGTATACGCAATGGGGTTAGTCTGTACGTAAAATTAGTCTGTACTTATAATATTTAAAATCGATTATCGGCAGCTCGGCCCCCAGCGCAATCGGTTAGGGCATGGATTCGTTACATACAGTGCGTCGCATCCGTATTCTTGCAATGTACCGTGTTCAAATCCCACCGAACACCCTTCTTTCTACACCTAATATCCCCAAGTCTTGTTCCGCCTCTTCATCTTAACTCTTTTGGAACTTGTCACTGAAATTTTAATTTGGAGTTGTAAGTTTTAAGTTGTAATGCTTCGTCACTTCCGGTCACTTATTCTAAATTAGTACCGATTTTGTTACCAAATTTTTCTGCTGAAAAATATAAGATACCTACAAGAGAAGAAATTCGAGAACTATTAAAAGAATAGTCCAGACCCAAATTTATGTTTGATATGTTAAAGAGGAACATATTCTAAGCATTTTGTGAAATTTTCATTCATTTCCCATGTTCGGTTCTCGAGATATTAGCAATTAAAGTTGACACGTTTTCTACCAAAAGTGAACTTGAAGCCAGCAGATGTGATGTCAAGGCTGTACGTTGAAGGGCAACGTTTTGTTTTTCTTTAAAATTTACTACCAATTTTATACAAAAAGACTGTAAAATACTCATATGGAATTTTTAAAACTTTATATGCCTAAGGGGCAATATAACAACCCGAATCAATCCAAGGTCAAAACAAAAGGATGAAAAGTAAGACAAAAACAAAAAATTAGTCCTAAATGTGAAGCCGTGATATCATACCTGTTTGTTACAAGTTTACTTCTGGTAGAATATTTGATAGCTTGAGTTGCTAATATCTTGAGAACCGAACATGTGAATTGAATGAAAATTTCACCAGAATGCTTAGAATCAGTTTGTCTGTATTATATCAAGAATAAATCTGAGTTAGGACTGTTCTTTTAAGTACCAAGTAATGAAGCAAACGCACATGTTACGATAGCCCACCGTGACAAGCCTTGAGAGAGCAGGTTGAGGCCCATTGGTATATCCAGTGGCGGCACCAGGATTTTCAAAGTGGGGGCAAATGGAGGGCCAAAGAAAATGTTGGGGGCAAAAAATTTTCGCGCGTAGCGCTAAATCGAGCTCTGAGCGAGAGATTTGGCGATCCTGGTCGGATCCAGGGTCCCACATCAGGGGCCCACTTTAGGGCCCCTGGTGGGGTCCTAAAGCCCGGGGAGTCCAGGGGCGAGGCCCCCGGAAGTTCTGAAGTTTAAGCGTATCTCTTTTTGTTCATGATGCATCATCAAATGCAAAGATTCCAAATAATTTTAATGTAGTAGGCTATTTTACCAGTCAGGCCACTATACTTTTAAGCGGGTACATGGGGTATAGGAGCCCGCCTTAGTGACCCTAGTGGGGTCCAGGGGACGAAGCCCCTGGAAGATCTGAGGTTTTAGCGTACAGTAGCTCTGGTTGAATACTGAAATAAGTCTCTGTACTATCCTGAGATCTGATTGGGAAGGGTGGGGGATTGAGGAAGCTGTGGGGGAAAGGAAAGATCTGAGGGGGCGAATGCCCCAGTCATTCCCCACGAAGTGCTGCCACTGAGGATATCCAGTCAAATGACTGACCCCCTTTTTCATTTTTATATTCGTCCGTGCCATATACTGCTTTTCATTTGGCAAATTATATTTTGAAAAGGTCGCCATAGCAGTAAGAAAAAGAAATTATAGCTAAGCACCCCACTCCCAAGATCCCCCCTCCCAAAATAAGAAGCTGCCAGTGCCACCTTCAAACCACCTGAAAAATATGCAAGAGAAGTACGACAGTCTTGGTTCAGATCAAAAGCAAAGGCTCAGTGACGTAGTTAACTGGTCCACCCGAAGGTGCTTCAGTCCGGCCCGCAATCGACTTTGTGGGCAACTGATATGGTACAGGCAATCCTTTGTTAAGTGGGAGGAAAGCCGGAGGCCCGGAGAAAAACCCACATACATCGAGCGGGATTCGAACGCATGCACATGTGAAACATTTGGGCACAGCGGTTGGAATAGACCACTCTGCTACTCGACGACCTAGGTTCAGAAGTTTTATTTCGAACTTATTAGCAAAGAGAAGATCTCGCAGCGCACGTACGGAATCCGTGTCCATAATGAATGAAAATCTTGCGGGCACGGAATCCTTGTCCTTCAGTAAAAATCTTGCGGGCACGGAATCCGTGCAAATAGGACGAATGAAAATCTTGTGGGCACAGAGTCCGTGCCAATAACGCCCACCAAAGTATTTAAATGGTTATTTTCCTTATTAAACTCTATTGATATAATTTTTTACATTGGCGGCCATTTTGCCTTTCAGCCATCTTGGTTGACCCAAATTCGAACAGAAATATTTTGAAAATGAGCTTTGTATTATTTATCATAAAATGTGGCCAACCATTAAGGGCATCTGTGCCAAAGATATTTTTAATGACAATTTTTCTTATTATTTTTGTGCGTTATAATAACTATAATGGCGGCCGGTTTTGTTGTTTCCACTGTCTTGGCTAGCAGGGTTCCTGTATAAAATATCAAAAGGTTTGTTTGATTTTTTAGTGCAATTTTCTGTAATAAAATTAATGGTTTTTGATTGAAATATAATTTTTAATGACTATTTTCTATGATCTTTTCAAGATTAATTTTTATCAATTTTTCTTATCTTGTGGGCAATTTGTACTTGTTGTTTAATTTCTTCAGTGCCTTTACGCAATATTGTCCAAAGTTTGGCTCAAAAAACCTGAAAGTTACGCAAACTCCAACCTCAAGAGATGGCATTTTGGGTAATTTGGCGGCCATTTTGGATTCTGGTCACCTTGTTGGATAACTTTTAAATTTCAGGGTGGCCCAAAAGCTTATTTTAAAGTGCATACACGATTTAAAGCACCTGAATCGACTGAGAAAACATAGAATAGAAAAATTGCCGTGTGTGACCTGGCCTAAACCTGTCTTTGGGGTTAATTATAGGCCTTATCTGTAGTCATAGCAGCAAGTGGATGCAGTGGCATAGCCAGGATCTTTTTAGTGGGGGAGAGTTGGGGGGGGGAGCTTGACCATTTCTTGGGATGGCACCTTGTTACTATCTAAGCGGAGCGCCACCATGCGTTGGCGTGGAGCCAACCACGAAAATTTGAGATTTTAATACTTTCCAGATCGCCAGAAAAGGTAATAGCCAGGCTTGATAGCAGCCATCAAGATGTGCAATTTTGGTGCAAAAATGTTAAGTTTGATTTTATTTTATTGTCTTGAGGTAGCGCTAAGCTTAGATTCCAGCAGTGACAATAGCGACTCATCTAGGTCTAACCTATGCTGGCTACTTTAATAGGCTATATTAATAACCATTGCATTCGGTGTAAATTGTGAAGTTCACATATCATTGGTCTCTTTGTAAATCACAGCAGCTAGGATTTGCCCGACACGGGGCCAGCGAGACCGAAGTGACGATAGCCCCTATTTTGTTGAGGGGCTGGTGGGGGGGGGGGGAATTGAAGAAAACTTATGTATTATACCATGTCATATTGCGGGGCATATATTGCACAAAATGTGTACATACTAGACAGACAAAGGCGCTGATCTGATGTTTCTCCAGGAATCTAACTTGTGTAATTGCAAAGCGCGCGAAGAGTGTGCAGAGCGTACCGAAAATGTTGGGTTATGTTGCAGTAATGAGCCTTCTGAAAGCCAAAATAAGTAAACCGACCATGGATAGCGACAGAATTTTCTTGACAGGGGCCGGGCCGTTCCAGTGACCCCAAGTTCCTACAGCCCCGATATTGAGGGTTGGTTAGAAGGGGATATGAAGGACCCTAACTATCCAATGCCATTGCAGACATATTTTGCATGACATCACTTACTACAAGTTCAACAGCAGAGTTGTGCACTGATAGTGTTCTTTAGAATCTGAATCGTGACATTGCAAAGCGAGCGAAATATTTTGGTAAAAAGAAAAAAACAGAAAAACTGTAGTGGTAGTAGACCGTCTCGGGGATAACAAACATTGTATCGCAACCTCCCAGACTACCCGATGAAATAGCCAAACTTTTCTCCGTGAGCCGCTCAGCAACCGACCGTACCGTATGACACACTCAAGAGAACAGCAACTAGGCGTTGCGATCTTGGGATGAAATTTACGATCATCTCTATATAAACTGTGTACGCTACCTACATGTTACTTGTAAGGTGCTATCTAGCTACGTGGAATTGAACTTACAATGTTGGGGAGAAATTGGAGTATTTCCACGGCGCGTGTAGCGCCAAAAATGTGGGTTTTTATTAAAGAAATTGTCCTCTTCAGAGCAAAAAACAGGTAAGCCGTATATCATTATCAAGTTGAGTAGTCCAGTCGAGTGACACTTTTTTGGCTCAGATCATCATTGGGGGGTTCTGCCAGTGGGGGCGACTGAGGGAGCGACAAGCTTTCATGGGGCTGCCCCCACACCCCCGTGGCTACACCATTGAGTGGATGGTTAAGACAAAGGAAAGCACAATCGCAACACAGACAGTACCTATAGTGAATTTGAGAAAATACCAAGCTATTGACACCTGTCTATAGAGAGATTTTCAACTTATTTCCTGAGTATAGGCTACGAACTAAAAATGGATTCTACTATTTATCTAAGTAAAACAAAATATTGAAAACACTGCAACTGTTCAAGTGTGAGTCTAAGGCCACTGTAAGGCCTACTGTTAGCGCGTGCAGAACCGTCTCCGATTTCTTGCGTTTGAAAAATGCAAAAGTTGGGACTGATTAGTGTTACAACAGAGACGGCATGCAATTCCCGTCAGTTTATTTATTCACTGAATCAATTAAAAGCTTTATTTATGTTCTCAGTTGGACTCTTATAAGCTCTCGCTCCACCCACACCCCCGGCTACCTACCTTTCTTTTACTGTTATTCTGAGAAATGATGATTTTTTTTCTGAAAGAATGAGCTATATGATCATTGAAAAAACGAGAGTAAAACCAAAGGAAAATTAACAGATCACATGTTAACGCTATAGACAGCTTTTAAGATCACATGTGAACGCTATAAACATCGTTTGCTTTGTTTTAAAAACAATATTTTCGCCCTACTGGTTTCGGGATTTATTTTCGATGTACCATATGGTGCCTTTCTGTTTTGATGACGTCCGCTCAAAAACACACAGTATGTAGGGTGTGTTGGAGAAAATCAAGACATAACTGTTTACACTCACTATTTCTTTGATTGCAGCAGACTGATGGGAATGTTATTGAAAAGATTTGCGTATTTTGGGATGTTACTGCTCAGAAATGGTCTGATGTAGGATGCAAGACAGACACAGAAAGTTCTACCAATAACCAGACCGTTTGCTACTGTGATCATCTAACGAGTTTTGCTGTTTTAATTGTAATTGATTAAATCATTTTGGTCTTAATTGAAATTTCCAGATGATTTTTCACTGATTAAAGCTAGATGTCATTCTGCTTTTAACGGATGTTCAGCGTTGAAATGTATTGTTACATTTGTCAGGCGTAGCAATACGTCTTTAGTAAAAGTATTCTCCTTCAAATTCAGCTAATTTTGGTAGGGAGGTTTATTGTTTAGAAAGATATGGAAAATTACATGGAAAGCAGTTTGGATTCTTGATAAGGAAGTTAATTCTTAAGTTTCAATACAGAACCATTTCAATGAAATTTCCCATCTTACTTTTCTTATTTTGTAATAGCGACTGGATGTTACAACTGAACTACCAATACCCCTTGATTACATCACCTGGATTGGGTCTTCTTTGTCAGTTATAGGTTTAACAGCGTGCATAATGACCTTGATTTTCGTTAAGTGAGTATTCGGGTTAAATATTCAGTATTAATTAGTTTACAAAGGGAAATCTTTTGTGTAGTACACTTACTCATTCACTAGCATATTCCTGCAGAGTATGATATTTACGGCTGTAAAAGTCAAGCTGGATCAGAATCAGGTAGACCAGTTTTTCATTCATAAAATGATGAGGTTACTGAACAGATGTACTATACAAGTCCTTTAAATTATTAATGAAGTTATGGCTATTTTGTCATATTTTATCATATCTAGACGACTTCGACAAAAACAATCATCTCAGATTCATGTCAACTTATGCTTGTGTCTGATTGGATTTAACGTCTGTTTTATTGCGGGAGACCTAGCCATCATTGATCCAACTCATTGCAAGAATATCGCAACCGCTACACATTTCTTCTGTCTTGCAACATTTGCATGGATGAGCACTGAGGCGATTAACATGTACCTGGTTTTCGTTAAAATTGGGAAGCCAAGACTGGAATACTTTCTACCTGTTTCTTGTGTACTCACTTATGGTAAAATGCTCGTTCTTTTTGCTTAAAATAGCTTGAACAGCACGTTGTATGAGTATACATCTGTTGCTAAGTGGGTTTAATCAACATTCCAAGTACTGAATATGAGGTCAATATGTAAATAATCATGCTCTTCCTACACCAAGTGTATAATTTAAGTGTTGACATGACAGTAATACGGTGCTAAGATAGAGATATTCACATGGCTGTTTAAATAGTGCGTGCTTCTATGAGTTTATTTTTTCGAGAAATGTTTAAGCTTGAAATAAGTTTTTGGTATGTTGGAGACCTGGGTAATCTAAGCATTCTGGATTGAAACTTCTTATTAAATTCTATTTTAGTGCTTCAGGTATTGGCTCGATTCAGTTGTCATATATTCAACACCAGATAAGATGAACCAGGCACAAATGGCTTTAGACCTTTACAACAATCAGTATTGTATTTTTTTTTCTAAACTATACCACAAAAAGTTCCCCTGTTAGCTTATCCTTTCAAAATTTGAGAGCATTACAAGCATCGGAATTTTGCAAACTCTGCATTCCTCATGGAAAACTGACATTGTTACTTCTTTCAAGGTCAAAACAATAGATTGAAAAAAGAGGCAACAAAATATTGTTTATCAATGTGATGAGATGACCTCGCTTCTTGTTGCTTCAATGTTTTCTTTATTTCCGTCTTTAAGGTATAGCATTTTCATGTGTTTACATCTCGAGAACCTTTTATTAGAATCCGTCAAATGGGCTCATTGAGTGATATTGATTATTTTATGACGAGTTTGAAGGAAGTCATTGCTTGACAATGCTTCTAATCAGCCTCATTACTCATGTATCACTTCCAATAGTTGCCGAAAATGTAAAAAAGTGTAGTTTTAGGGGCTTAAGAGCTTGTATTTCACGATGCTTCTTCAAGACCATTATAGACAATGCTCCCTTAGATAGAGGTAACAGGAGTTGAAAACCTGTCAATCATGTTGGTAATCCTCACTCGTTCTTGTATTTGAAAAGGGGTTGTGTATAATTACTACCTGAGGGTAAAAAGTCTGGTTACGAATTTGTAGGAAAATAATAAATCATTAAGTACCCTATCGTTGCCGTTTCAGCTGTGCGTCAAATGTGTAGAAGTTTGAACATGTACCATCAAGATGTGAGCAAAAGTCAACAAGTGTGACGAAAGATCATGAATTTTGTAAACCAGCTCAATAAGCTCCTTTAAGAAGTAGAACTTGTAGATAAGCTCGTAGTTAACGTCTCATTTTGAAAGAAGATTTTAGCTTAAAAGTTTCCTCTACTAGTTACTGAATGCAATTAGCATTTACATACCAAGTGAGCAGTTTCAAGCAATACCGTGCCAACTAACTGCACAAGGTGTAAATGCTCCAGTTTGAAATCTTAAAAAAGGTGCTATAATGAAGCCATTTGGAATGTGAATTATTGATAACCATAGAAATTTTGTCAAAAATCTATTGATCTCTTTACAGGATTTTCTGTTGCAATTGCGTTGATCGTCTTCTTTCTCACAGAAGAAAACAATTTTTCCAATTAGTAAGTAAATCAAAGACTATTTTATGAATCACCAAAATCAACTATTAAACACTTTTCATTACTTCAAATTAAATCTATATTAAAGCATGGAAGTTCATATTTCTAGAATGATACAATTACCTATCTTCTGAACCTGGGACTACAAACAGCAGGAATGCACAGGATCATATACCAAACGAGCATTAGCCACATGTGCTCCAGTAAATTTGCTGAAATAAACCGCTTCCGAAATATCTTACAGAGCCAGAACCAACAACAGACAACGTTTGAAAAATGATAGATATCTATGCGTATATGGAATAAGTACGTTCTTCACCCAAAATTATTAAAATTACAAAATAATTCAATGTTAAATAAATCAGCAACTACTTTAAGTATTTATTCTGCCCTTTTTTGAACATCATCATAATCTTTTCATAATAATCATTTTGTGTGTAAAAGGGTCCATTTATTGGTTGTCGAATGATCAAATATAGTCACTTCTGGTGAATCCCCGATGAGCAAAGAAAAATGGGTTGTAAAAACAAAATACCTTAGCAGTGATTTTCTTCGTTTGATAATTTAATAAAACTGATCTACTCTTTTTGAAACGGTACAATATACAGACATTTGTAACACTTGATTAGGTTCACTGTGTTCAATGCTAACTGCAAGACATTTGTAAAACACACGTTCATCTTCTCCTAGTCTAGCCATAAGTAAGTAAATAAAAGGTAAAAGAGTAAATTCAAGTACTCACACAATCAGCAGTAAACAAAGAAACAAAATCACTTCAAAAAAAAGGAAAAGGAAAATATTGAAATAAACGAAGTAGTTGGTCATTATAAAGCATCGTTGCACGTCAGATGAAGAAGTTGAGGTACCTGTTTGTTTTGGAGCACGTAAGTCTTAGTATACCAATTCCTCACTTTGTTTGCTTTTCATGAAACACATCACACATAGGTGGCTGGAATTATCTAGCTTGGACTACCCGAGACACTGATAGATGGCCTTGACAGATAGATGGGACTCCCCAATTACTTTTTCTGTTTTTCTGATAATACCTTCAGTCCGACTTAATGCTGTTTCACTGATATTACTGCCCTAACAGATCAAACAGTACCGATGGGCTCCAATGAATGGAGAATTATAAAAACATATCTACAATTTCAGAACTGACATGTTAGAATTCGATAATTTACGTTGTATTTACCTTCCCACAGCTGTTTCCTTCATCCAGGATATCCTCTTTACTTTGGATTAATACTTGAAATTTTCCTGCTGTTGGTATTAAATGCCGCTATCTTCATCCTGGTCATCAGAAAAGTTGTTTTCCGACCAATACTTTCAACGAGTGCAAGAAACAATAAAAAGAAAGAAATAATTGCTCGTATTCAACAGTTTGTCTTATTCTGGGTTCTTCTTGGACTCTCTTGGACTTTTGGATTCTTAACTCTGATTCCCAACCGGTTGACTTATGCGTTTGAGGTACTCTTCTGTATCTTCATCTCCCTGCAAGGTTTTCTTTTATCTATTTTCATCTTCATGAAAAATCAGGAGGTAAGGAATTCCCTGAGGAAGGCGAAAGAACGGCTGTTATTGAAGTCGAGCAATGCATTGAGCAATGATTCAACGGCGTCATCTTCTTCTTCTTGGTTTGGTTTAGTCTTTCTTCGATTTACCCGAAAGAGAGACAATAGCAGAAATAAACCTTCACAAAGTATTTCTACTTTGTGACTTTGCAACTTTATTTGAATATGTTACCGTTTTATGATATGTTCCACACCTTTCATGAAGGATGAATCCATAGGACGTGTGCAACCTTACCTTTAATGACATGTGAAAAGGTCTGGATGCGCATTGCAGGCTTTCACAACTAAACAGAAAGAAAAGTTTGTTGTTATTGAATCAGTCATTTTTACAAACAATTGACAGTTTCAACGTTTGAAACCAATTTTTGTAATGGATATTTTAAGAAATTAGGAGGTTATGTTGGTTACAATCACAAACTCTAAAATACGTCCTTACCACATTAGTTTGTAAAACTGGGTTTAAGACGAAAAATTTGTTCTGATGATCATTGTGTTCTTATCAATTTTTCCTTTACGTTGGTACTACTATGAATATTTCTAGCTCTTGTTCTTCCGAGTGAACAGTTTAACAATACTATCTGAGTGATAATTCATGTATTCGGATACTCTGATACAGTAGCAAAAATTGTCAAACACAGTCAAAGATTTCAGTCTGATTTTGCTGTATAGAGGATTCCAAAAACACTAATTGGTCAGATATTTGGTAAAGCTAAGTAATGTTCAAATTCACAACAAGTCAAAAATAAAATTCTTATGGACTGAAAGAAGTAACTTCGATGAGTCTGACTTTAAACATATAGTGCCCAGCAATATTTTCTGTTTAAAAACGAATTGTAAAATGGTTGAATAGCTACTAGCTCTATGAAAATGTAGTAATAGCAAGATGACAATTTTTTTTGAAAATTATGAGCATATTTTGAATGGTACTCAGTGCACATAATTCTTTTTCCTAGTGTCATGTAGTATAGTAAGCTTTTCATTACTAAGAGGGACGCCATCTTGTTGTTTACAAGTTCACTTCCTTCCTATT
>WURT03166463.1:0-10583 GCA_009936505.3 Holothuria glaberrima | reverse complement strand
TTTATCATTAGACTATGGAGGCGAAATCCGAAACTGTACCTCCAGCAAGGTTTTAACGGCATCCACGTAAGCCATTGTGATAATGTACACTAATATGCTTTGAAGAGGATGATGTTGATATGGAACAGTGCAGTTAGTTAGGGTAATAAAATATCATCACAGATATATTAAATAGTCCAGTTTATTCTAGTCCTGCACAGGTTGCTTTTCTCTTTTCGCTGAATGCCAACAAAATCTGTATTTGTCAAATGGGCATATGATACAAATAATACCTTAAGAAATCAAAAAATGACACAGCTCAAACAAGATACAATACAAATAAAAGAAGAATCAGAGGGAAGTAAGAAGCTTGTGGTCTGGTCCTTTCTTTAATATGTAATATCAACACGGAGCAATAAAAAGTATACATGGAGTAATTTAAACTTACTTTTTTAGCATTTCATCAAATCGTCCTATCTGTCAAAGTAATAGTTGATAAACATGTGCCAACAAAACGTCCCAGTTTAAGCGTTTTTCTGCATTATAGTTTTCAATCTCTTGTTAGTAACGGGCCGGGATAGAGTGACTATATCCATGAACGAGCTCGTAATAATAACCTGATGACTTTTAAATCGAGAGACCGATGTAAGCCTAATATTTTTCATTGTAGAGGTCATTTTGCCAGGAACTTTCATTTTCTTTTATATTGTGTTAGATGATGATATAGAAAACTACAGTCTTTAAGATATCAGTCAAACATTAACTGTATTACAAGTGTCTTTTTATTTTATAAAATCAGTCAGGTTACAATTGGATTACTAATTATGTCTGAACGAAGTCATTTCTGTGGCGTGATGCTGATTTGCGGTGCTTTACAAAACGAAAACGATACACAAGTTGTAAACATAGCAAGCACAGTGTTACTTCTCAGACGGCTGGAGAAGGCACAATTCTCAGAAAGAAAACATGTACCTTTACACAGTCATTTCAAACTGGTACCTAGTCTATAAAGATTGCCCTAAATTTTTAGGATAGTGAGCTTTACAGGCAACTAAATTTGGACAGGAAAATAACGACGGGTAAAATTGATTAAAATGGTGAATCACATATTAAATGGGTATTTTGTATAGTTGCAGAGAAGTTGTTTACCTCCAGGTCCCTCCAGTGATGCGAAAATCCACCACGGAAAATAGCATGAAAGTAACCTTTACACTGAAAAGTGATTGCACTAATATTGTTATAACTCGTCTCTTTTACATGTCTAGTATCCGAGTAATTGCTCCAGTTTATTTCTAGTGTGGCTATTATCAGTGAGCCTTGAGTATACAAAGTGTACAAAGCAATAGAAACATAAGGATGTTGCAATGCCGACATACAATATCAAATCATGCATGAATGGGTGTACGACTGCTTGAAAACTACACTTGTCCATGATACAGATGGAAATTCATTTTTATTGTAGTCAACTTTAACCATTGGGCATTAGATACATATTAGTTAAATACTGTATCAATTTTTTACGTATCATCTGGCACTTTGATACTCTCACTTGGCAAGCTTCTTCCTGGTTAAGCGAGATCGTCTAAATACAATAAACTTCAAAATAAACTGACTCAAATTGATTGGATAACATTGTTACCTAACGTAAAAAGAAAATGTGTTACTAACAACCCCCTCTATATTTTCATGCATTACAACTTTGATCCAATACAATTTTTCTTCCCATTTTACTTCAAGAGTTATCGTAATTTGCAAGGTGTTTAAATCATTCTGTTTTACCAATGAGAACACACGAGTGTTTGTCCGAATAAGAATCTAGTTCCTGACTAAGGAGACAGCACTGATTGTTTTGTCGAGGCAGGGAGCTGTGAGAGATGGAGAAACAACGCTTGTTCCTCTTTTGAAACTAAGTGTTGTTCGCATTGTCTAGTTCCCGAAATTTTTCTAAACCTTAGAGAGGTTTGGCAGTAGAGACAATAGGACTTGTCGTCTGCTGCATCAGTCGTCAAGGAATGTAAAATTTATTTCACCTTGTGCCACCAGGTCCCACCATTTAAAAGAGTACAATGTATTTCCATGTAACATTTCGAACATAGATATTTGTTTCGCTATTTCAGGAGTAATCCGGAACCGTTTGAAATATCAAATTTAGACTCCGAATAGTTCACCAAAAGGACATATTCCTTACTTAATGAATAAATTTTAAAATAAATAATAACAGGATTGTACAACTTAAGTGTGCTTAAACAGTCGTTTTGATATAAAACGGTGAAAAGGTTTCACATTTGTCGGCTGCGCAGATATCTTCAAAGCATTATCTTGACAATGGTCTTTGTTTAAGGATTACTAGGTGTTGAAAGGAGGGGATCGTCATTAAGAAGGAAAGTCAACAGTGGTTAAACAATAAGAACAAAGAGACCTGTCAATCAAATTTTGGTAGATGAAAAGGATTAAATAACTCTCAAGTACATATTGCCTGACAGATTTGGTCGATGTTTCTTCATCCCCAACAGCTCTCTGATCGAGGAATGTAATTGGCTAGTGTAGCTTTCCTTATTTCTCTCTCGAAACGAATTTTAAGAAAAGAAACATTAAATAATAATTAAGAGGTCTCCAGACTAATTTCCTCAATTAAGTATTGATTGATACCCCTTTTGTTCCAGACTAATCTGTTTTATTAGGGTTCAGTTAGTGTTACACAATAAGTTTCTGTATCTGCAAATTATTAATTACTGGAAATGTTTTGGGAAAAAAGGTCAAAAGCCTTTCTTTTCACAGTGAATGTGAAGAATAACTTAGTTTACATTAACTTTTCCAATCACATTTTTTCTACATCATTTAAATTTAATAGCCTTGGATGAGCTATACTGTTTGCCATTTGAAGGTTACACGATGAGCTAAAGGCTTGAGAAAGATTGAAATATAAAACTGAGTGGAGAAAACGTAAGAAAGCATAAGTAAACTCTGTTGACGGCGCTCTGATGTACAGTATAATCAATTAACTGACCCTATAAAATATCGCTGGAAATAGGCGCGTACGGTCATAATACAATTTAATATAAAGGATTTTGCCTTGGAAATGAGACAAGGATGAGGTTAAGAAAAGTCAATTCTGTTAGTCTTTAACTGTTTAATGAAAGGTCACAGCGATACTTCAGATGAGTATTTTTACACCAGCAGATTCGTTTATTTAACCCACCTATGGTGTAATTCATACAAGTTACTCAGAGTAAGAATTTATTTAGATGTGTTATTTTACATTTCTTATGTGCAATATTTAAAAACCCGTCTCATTTACGCGTTTTCGTGTTGCTGTGCGGGAATTACATTTAACCGTCAGCTCTTTTACTGTTACACAAAATGTGTAATAGCCATCAAATACAGGTGAATATAACCATGTGGGTGTCAATGTGCGAGAATTACATTTACCCTTCAATTCTTGAAATGTTACATAAGATGTGTTTAATTACCCATAACATACAGGTAGATATACCCATTTGGATATGGTTTTCCGGGATTTCCATTTAATCTTTATCCCCTGTAAACTTACAAAAACATTGTTTGTTCACCTGTGAAATGCATGTGAATTTACACTTCCAAATAAATATTGTGAAACTTCGTTGAAGTTAAAGTATAAAAGGTACCCCCTTAACCTTTGTTATGTTGCTATGTTGGTATTATTGAATACCCAATTTGACCATGTTATATCGGATGATATTAACAATCCATTCACCTAAAAACTCACAAAATTATGGGTCACACACAAATTAGAACAAATTTTATATTAAATGAAAAGGGTTGAATGCATTTTCACTCTATACCTTAAATTAGATACAAGAACATGAACCCCCAAAGCCCCTAGTATTTCACTCCAGACAGTAAACATTACCTTACCAATTATGATTACTTTAAACAATCCTTAAATTTCAAAACAAAGATGTCTCGTGAGCCTTAATGCAGGTTTTACAAAGTTTACTTTCCTGAAAGCCATATCCAGATCATCAGTCCGGCAGATTCTCCGTTTTCCGAGATAGTCAATTGTCTCCAAAAACGGAGAAAATTTTACCGTCATTTTTAAATTTACCCTCAATGTTATATGGTTTGGATAATAAAAAACAAAAGGCTTAACAATTGAAACCCTTCTTGAAAATTATTACGTGCCTTGGACAGTTAAAAACATGCCAATTCATGGCCGTAAATATCTACAAAATATCTACGTAAAAATCAATTTATGCGTGCACTTATTGGGAGTCCACCGTGTGCATTTTGAAAAAAATACCGATGAAAGCATTGACATCTCTCAATGACCCTCATTAATAGACGTAGTACAGTCGCCTCACACACCGTGATAGTTATTGCGTGTGATCGATAATTCGTGTTCTCACTGACAGCAAGTGTACATGGTAAGTCATAGTTTAATGTCCCTGCAGTAGCCCTGTATTGCATTTAAAAAATTGCCAAGGCCGGCTTAAACCTTTATAATTACTTACAATCCCAAATGCAGATACCGCCAGAAAAAGACAGGAGAATAAATCCTGCCCGGGAGAAGCTAACCCCTGTACGAAGCATCTATGTGTGCTACCAGTGTTAACGTTAACCACTAAACAAACTAAAGGTATTCCCACTAACTCTAAACTGAAGCAGCGTGCCTGCTGAATAAATCGTTATCAAAAGAGAACACAAATTAACTTGCGACAACTAAACTCATACACAGGGCTAGTTCTCACCAGTGTGGGTAATCTATTCCCACCACAATTTATATTGAGACGGTTTTCGACGAAACAACTGTTTATTAGCTTTGTTAACCACACTGTAAGTGTTACAGGGCAGTTCAAGTGTGTGTTAGGAGAATGAGGCTTTGAATATTTATCACACATTTTACGTCCATTGTCTCCATTTTCGGAGGAAAGTAGTATCTCCGAAAACGGAGATTCTCCCGGACTGATCATGGAGTTGTTATTTGGAAATACAACTCCCTCTCCGGACGTTAATAATCGTGAGCTGTCTGCTATGCACTGAAATACACTGCTGATCTGCACAATTTATCATTGACCGACCAGAGTGAAGCTGTTTTATAAATTCATTAAAAGAACTAGGCGGTAGCATTGTCTGATACTACGTAGGCAGCCCCTTGTGTTAAGAGTTTTTTTTTCAAAACAAACCTTCTAAGCGGACAAATGTGTCTTTTAAGTAGACTAATAGCATCTTTATGATGTTAAATTGGTTTTAAACTTTGAGATTCGTCAGTAGTAGGACTTTTTACTTTGTCCTGGTCTTAATTCAAAGTAAAGTAATTAGCTCAAAAAGAACATCGAGATAACAGTCTTCTTCAAGGTGAGTTCTTTCCAGTTCACCGTCACTTTTCTGTTTAGATTCAACTAGGTAATCTTTTAGGATGGGCTCTCACTCATAAAGTGGCTTCGAAAAAAAACAAATTGACACAGATTCGGGACTTTCATTCTTTTTTTCCACTAGTGACGAAAACTCCGTAGTAGTACCTTTGTAAAACAACAGAAGTCATCCCGATAGCTAAACCTTCGAATGATTTCAGCATACGTCGGTAAGATGCTTTTTTTCAAGTTTATACATAAAAATATCGCATATCTAATGTAAGGTAACCAATTTTTGTAGGTAAAATCTACAAATTTTGAGATGTTTTCAATCAGTGATCCACTGCCACTTATAATGGGTCTGCCGATAAAGTCGCCATTTATTGTCTTATCCACCTTAGTAGGAACGTAAATGACCGACGTTCGAATTTGATGATTATTCGGGTTTAAATACTTAAATGTTGTGTCTTGAATTCTTTCTTAAGCCACATATTTCGAGCTCGGCTGCAACTAACTGTTTCTTTTCGTTTGTTATGTCATGGTCTAGCTAGATTATCATAATGCACCCAATTCAACTGTCGGTTAATATCGTTTACTTAGAGCAGTTGTTTATAGCAATACCCTCCCCTTGTCATAGGGTTTAGGACCATAGATGAGTCGTTTTAGAGGGACAGTGACTTAATTGTTTTCTGCTTAAAAGGTATTGATTCATTTGCTTGATTCAAAAACCGGCATTTACGCCAATTTCACTTTGTTGTTTCGAGATCATTTTCTAAATTTTTGCTACAAGTTACAGCAAAAGATCAAGTAGATTTTAGACGTAATTTCCAATAAGCAACCTTAATCCTCTTAACCTTGGAAAATTAGAATTCATTCAAAAGCTACATAAGTGAGAAACGAGTTTCAAACGTTTGCACATTATTGGATTTGGTACGGTGTGTCATAGTCAGGAGGGGTAAAAAAACTGAACTTTCAAATAAAGTGATACCCATTTAGAATTTCTGCCATGATGCTTACTACTTATAAAATGAATGAATATGAATGTTTTTTTTTAAAAGCTGAGAAAAGAATTTAAAATTTAATTCATGAACATAAAATTTGAAAAACACGTTCTTCTTTTACCCCACCAAATTTGAGTTTTGGAGTAAATGAATAACTCTAGTGTAGTGATCCTACAGTGGTAGAGTAACTGTCCTTTTGTTCTCCAATCATCAATCATTAGTCCAAGGAAAAAGATGTAAAAGCATACTTACAAAAGCAAATGAGAGTCTTGAAAGGGTACAAAGAGTACTGTGTATAAAGCACAATAACAACTTGTGAATTTTTAACTATCTAAGCTCCCTTCAAATTATTTCAGAAAGTGAAATGCTTCGGAAAATTAAAATATAAGAAAAGTAAAAGGACTTAGTAAAGGACGGAGAACTGATTCCAAAGGGTAGGCACTACAGTCAAGGAAATCAATTTTTTGATTCTTACACTAACAAGTTCCTGTCTTTATAGGATCCTGTGTAGTGATATAAGAATGGTGGGGTAAATAAAACCATGAGTGGGGCAGTAATAAATGACTATTCTTGCGCAACTTGCATGCTTATCAATGAAAGGCTTACAATTGTGTTTTGTGCAATAAATATTTTGAGATGGAAGGTACGTGCAAACTTCAAAATCATCTGCTTTAACCATTTTTCAAATTTCAGTGCTCCTTTGACAGAGCAAGCATAAGTAAAGTCATAGTTAAACAGAGTCAAGTGGTTAAAACATACATTATACAATAGTTAAAAAGTTTTATCTCTCCTGGCCTGTATGGGGGCTTTAAATTTGTTACCCCAATTACACGATTGTTTCTCTTTACCTTCTTTACTACACTGCAAAATCAAAGTGAACTACTGCATAAGATAAGGAAATAGACGACTGCCTCAAAACTATATCTACATTAATATTAACTGTTAGCAAAGAGAAAAGTTAACTATAAAAGCATATTAATTTCAATATGCTTTGTTACGGTGTCCAATCTTTTTTATCTGCGACTCTATATAAGTAAATTACAGGTATAGCATTCTTTCGTGTTAGCTTCAAGATCCACATATGACTGCCTTGAAAGAACATTGGTTCAGCTGCATGTAAATTAAATATCCAGTGCAAATCCCAATTGAGTTTAAGTACATGCCTTAAGAAGAATCAAAATCATCAATCAGTTTCTCAAACATTTCATGCTAGCAACTACCAGAAAAAACAGCAGTGAGTTCTTTGCATATCAGAGTACTCCACCATCAGAGGATATTCTGCTGGGTGCAAACCAGTTTGTAGTCTTCAGCAATGCTGCAAAACAGTATGCATTATCTAGTGGGTTACCACATGCATCTCATGGTTTGTAAGAATGACAAGCATCTATCAGAAGCCCTTCATCATAATGTGGTTCATCTCGGTGGCTGACTGAAATGAAAAACTATAAAGAGGGATGTCTTTTCTCATCCCACTGCACTTGGGCTTACACTGACAGCTTAGAATATTTTTAGAAGTTATGATAAAGAAGCTGTGCTTGTGATGCAAAGTATCAAGAAAGTTCTCATCGCAGCAGTTAAATAAGCCACATCAAGTATTTTTTTCCAGCTAATAGGCCAAGGTATCAACAGAAGCTGCCATTGGGGTATTTGGTTGTTCCTCTAATTATCTTTTGCGAGAAAATGACATCTCAAAGAAAGAAGATGCAGAAGTTTTTAGGATGAGAAGAGGATTTTGAGCAAATTTAAGTACAGCCATGTGTAAGCTTATAATAAAATTGAAATGACCTTTTTGGTTCAAAAACTGTTGTGTATGTACTGAAGCAGTTGCAAGAAAGTATAGTGAAGTGTCTTCTTTTGAGTTAACAGTAACATTTGCAATGATGTTACCATATGTGAATGTTTAACTTGTATTATGTGTTTAACCCCAAGCTGGTATGTAGTACAGGGTACATCGAAGTACAATCCAGCCCTCCATGATATCTCAAAGAAGACATGTAGAGCTCATTGAAGAACAGCATGAAGGCCCAACATATAGTGTAAAGCCCCATAAGTGTCACATAATGCAAATAACATATAATGTAGTTGGTCAAGGCTCATTTGACGTCAACAGGGCTAAAACTGTGAATCTTGTAAACAGTATCTAAAAGGAGCAACATTTCATGTCATAAAGTAATAAAGTAGCAATTAGACAATGAATTTGAGTGAGACCATGCAGTCACCTATTTCATGATGTACTGTAACATTTGAATACCTATGCTTGAAGTAAAGCTTAGAATGACAGGTGGCAAACACTGACACAATAACAAAATTTGAATGTAAGTTATGTTATATAGTGGACTTGGTTGTAAAGTTAGACATACATCAGTAGGCCTACAGCTGTGGCTGCAGTTGAATTTGTATTTACTATTGTCATCTATGGTGTAGTTCTGGTCTTCGAATACATAAAATATGATTCGCAGTAATTTCAGTAAAACTGCAATTGTAACCGCAACCATATTGTTGTGGCGTGGAGCAGGTAATACAATTTGGTGCAGCTTGTCAAAATCAACGTACTTCACTAAGCACTGGACTGATTAAATGTTTATGCTCAATTTTATCACAGTAACCCACTGTACTGCACTTAGAATGGGCACTGTGCTCCTGCTTTTAAGTATTGGAAACAAACAGTTTGCAAAATAAAGTTTAGTGCCAAATTAATGGATATGATAAAGATACAGTAATCTTACTAAAAATCTATCAAAATGCAAATGAAACAACAGTATGGCACTGTTATGCATAATATTTTCTGACAGTGTGATATCTTTCCATATAGTTTCTGACTGTTGGACATGTTTTGTAGGTGAAGTATTATTTTAGCTCACTCTTTTATGTATATACAAAAATCCATATTTGTGCATTAGGATGTAGGCAAGCAGTGGCGTACCCAGGATTTCTTTCAAGGGGGCCATGCAGTATGTTCTGTGATCGCCAGCCTGAGGGAGGGGCCTAAGGGGGTGTTCCCCCCTCTGCTTTGAAATTTGAAAAGTAGGGTGTCCCTACATGCAATCTGATGCTTCATATGCTACCTTTGAACGAAAATTTGTGTTAAAAATTTAAGTATTTTTGTGAACAAAAGAAAAATCAGCATCATTGAGAGGGTCCATGACCCAATGCCCCCTGTGTACGCCACTGTAGGCAAGGTTGTAGAGCTGGTTGGCAGTGCTGGGTTGTGCTGCTTGGTAATGTTCTGTTCACCCAAAACTAAAGCTCTATTTTTAAAGCCTGGCACTGCCCATACCTAACTTCACTTTCAGCTGGAGGAACTTAACATGATACTGAAAAGAGGTGAGAGAAAAAGAATACTACCATGTAGCACAAAAAATTAAACCCTAGCTAGTTCATTATGTGAAATACTACTTTTGGGGTACTTGTAGCAGGAACATACTGTGTGGTCGAGACCATGGGAAAAACTGTCAAACTAAGTTACTTTCTTTTATGTTGTGAGGTGGGTGTGTAACACCTAGAGCTGCACATGAACTTTTCATTAATAGTTTCCTTATTTGCGTGATTATCCACCAGTGTTGGAAAGCAAAGTAGCAGCCGACTCAACTGAGAAATACAAAGCGAGGATATTTTCCTGATGAAATTATCTTTTTATTAATAGTCTCCTTACCTGCATGATTATTCACCAGTGTTCGAAAGCAAAGTAGCAGCCGACTCAACTGAGAAATACAAAGGTAGGGTATTTTCCTGATGAAATTAACTAGTAGGCTACTTGAGCAAGAACTGCAATTTATTTTACTAGGCCTAGGGGAACTTTATAAAATTGAGGCTCTTCAATTTTATGTGTTCTTATAGACCTTACCACCATAGCCTATAGGCCCCTAATTAATTTTAAACTAGCAGTGAAAGTGCTGTTGAGCTAATGAAACTCATCTACAGAACATTGGTAACACTGTTGAACATTAAAAAATTTGATGAACTGACTTTGTCTTATCTTTTTGTCTAAACTTTCTCAGTTAAACAGATCATAAAAACAGACACCCTTATGTAGTATTAACTATGGTATCACACAAACAGGTACAGTAGGCTCATCTAGGCAAGACAGTCACTGACACAAAAACGGGCCTTGTCCAAGCAGGGAGATGTTTACGGAAGGAGATAAAGCACGTCATCCAATTTTATCTATCAGACAATATGTATTGAGAGTACTTTAGTCCTTTTAATGGGAAGAGACTTTGACTGACAGGTCTTTTTGTTGCTCAGTCTTCTAAGTATGTTTGACTTAACCCTC
>WURT03166442.1:0-10583 GCA_009936505.3 Holothuria glaberrima | reverse complement strand
CCTTTTTCTTTTCTAGGTGACACTATATAACACAATCGTGTTGGTGTGTCGTAAAATCCCATCTAACTAACCAACTATCTCTCGACATGGGACATCCACGTACAAAGTATGAGAACTGTCGGAGCTATTTCCTTGTTGGGACATGTGAACGAGATATGCATTACATACATAACCACATACACACCATCACGATTTCATAGATCTTTTACAAAAATAGCAGTCTTGTTTTTGAAAGAAGAAGCTTGACTCCTGACTATGGAGATCTGGTAGCTCATATTTTCGATTAATTATTATTTTTTTTTTTTAATTGAGGGTATTAAGTTAAAGGGAAATACTGTAAACTCTCCCAAATTCGAGTCTTTTAACTTCCCTTTCAATACAGGGTAAGTGAAATATTCCACGAAGATCAGAGACACGGAAAAAGTGCACAAGGAATAGGGAAAACAAACAAAAAGGAAATACGCCAGTTGGCAAGCCATGTCAGCACATACACTGTATCTACAGTGCAAGATTTAGTCCACAATTGTGCAGCAAGGCGAGGTCTAGCCTTATATCCCAGCCCCAATTCAACAGACAAAAACACATCAAAAGATATATTCCATAAAATCGATGATTTCGTATTTGTTGTAAGTCATTTATTTCATATAAAAATAATGACTTCATTCAAAGATTCGAAATTCTTTAAAACAAGAAATGTTATCAAAATTACCCCACTGGTTCCCTTTGGAGAATAGGTGTGAAAAGTAATTAGTTGTAGACTTCTTCTAGCTTCACCAGGAAAACTGATATCACACTCACAAAATACCAACTTGAGCAGCAAATAAATCACCTACTCGGTTTAATGACTAATTCCTTTGGTTGATCCATCAGTCAATCTCATGCCCTTTATCAATCAACAACATAAACATATTATTACTGTTTTTACGATTATAATGTGATGTGAAGAGTGAGAGCAGTCAGGCTGTTGCAGCAGGCTTTTTAATCTTGCCTTAGGCAGTGCAAATTTTTCCCTACTTAAGTTAACTTCTAGCCCTCCTCCAATAAGCACCTGTCTAGTACAACTCCCAGACAAAGTTACAGTAGGTTTACACTGAGTTTAAATTACCCAAGGCCACATCTAAACAATCATACTGTGTGTAAGATTGGAAACATGACTGACTTAAACAAGTCATCACTGAAGAACCAGAGTTAAGCTACTGTTTGCCTTAATGTCAATCAAAGTGCAGTCACCATTTGCCTTTACATATTTGATCATATTCCTAAATAGGTTTGGCATGACGCTATAACCCCTTTAAAGAAACCGTTTGATCGATTTTTTGTTCCAAAATTAAAAAAAAACCTACCCTCACTGGATGGTACTGGTTCAGCCTAACTGTAACCATTCTTGACTGTTTGCACTACTAAGTGATGAATAATTCATTTGGCAGGGTGCTTGGTGAAGCCCACATAGGGTTCCCCACCTGGATTAACACTAACACTAGATTTTCTGGTTACTCCAGATGGCACATTTTGAAGGCTGTTGCAGTGATACCGAGGGGAATTACAATTTGGTGATTAAACACTAGGCTTGTATTTGTTCCATTCCCCAGAAAGCTCTCGGATTCAGGAATTACTCGTCGTGACTTTGCTGGGTTCAAGTGAAAGTGGGGGCAGAGTAACAATTTACCACCCCTCCCAGCCTATTGGGAAATGAGGTGAATGCCTGGAAAAGGCTCTCTTCTGCCAGATAAGGGCAGTAAACAGCATCCCCAGAGCATAACTGGGAGTTATTAGAATACCTCTGCCTCGTTACCCTCTGGGCACTAGTCAAAAGGCAAGGCCAATCTTTCCAGTGTTCACCCATGATCTCTCTGGTATATTGTACTCACTGAACCATTCTGGCTTCCTGACCCTAAATACATTTAACTTCCATTCAAATTTACCAAGCTTACATCAGGTACAGTAATGGCTATTATAATTACTGCCTTATGCTACTTTTTAAGACGGTTCAGTACAGTATAAATTTGTCACCAAGTCACTACATTTCATATGTCTGTGATTGTTGAAAATTTTCATAGCCAAGCATTCACTGTAGTATAATTGTATTCAGGGTACTGCTGCGAATGTGCGTACCATTATAGAGGGATTTCATGTGACGTCACATGCGTGGGATTCCAAGGCACTGAAGGGCAAAACACACACGCAGGAAGCATATTTACAGCACACGCACACAGCATAACTATAGATACTACTGTGACACAATGGACGCGTGCCCTTCGAAGCCAAAAAGATGTGCAATCTTGCCCTTCAAAACTAAAGCAATCCACCATCATGTGACATCGGTGAAATCCCTCAATACACACCTTTAGCTTAAATTTGGATGGCCAGCTTGGAAGTGAGAAACATGCAAACTTCACATGAGTTAGTTAGTTAGATGAGGTTTTACCGCCCAGTTTCTGACCAACTGGTTTTAAGTCGAGCCGGCCACGGCCTTTCACACCTTTAGCTTAAATTTGGATGGCCAGCTTGGAAGTGAGAAACATGCAAACTTCACATGAGTTAGTTAGTTAGATGAGGTTTTACCGCCCAGTTTCTGACCAACTGGTTTTAAGTCGAGACGGCCACGGCCTTTTGAGAAACTTCACATCAGAAACATATGGTCAACTACTGGCATTAATGAAGCAGGTGTCCTATGTCAGTGTTTAAGAAGTAAAAAAACTTCCTGTGTGATGATGATTTCAGGAAATAGTACCAAGTTCATTCTTACTACAGTCAACCATAGGAGAAGCAACTTAGTTGATGAGGAGTTAAAAAAGTTGAGGAGTCAAAAAAAATGGCACAAAGCAAAGTTTGTTTGCTGAGAGCAAACTGAAACATTATAACTCAGAGGAAAATTTTTAGTTTGAACTGAGAAAGGAACAATTTGTTGATTGATGCACTATTGTCTTAAAGTTATCTGGAGTTGGTTCTCTAAAGCATTTTGACAAATGAAAATGAAAAAGTAATTTCATCACTAAACTCTACATATTTATGCAATATTATTGGAAACAAAGCATGATTAAAAGATGATGGGTAGACGGGGGGTAGATTTATCAGTGAATAGTAAAACATTATCTAACCCTTATCGAAAAACAGATAGCATGGTTCAATTCAAAACATTTCAAATCAAATACTTTCACAAACTTTCCATCACCTAAACATGACAACAATTAATGGAATCTATTTCTAACTGAAGATTAAATTTACTTGAAGAACAAATTACAAGGAAAGCTTTTGAGTAGGGGATAATGCCTGAAAAATGTTGATAGTTGGTTAAAGGAAATTATCAGTGCATAGTAAAACATCCAACTTTTATCGAAGAAAAGATTGCATGGTTCAGTCCCAAACATTTCAAATCAAATATTTTCACAAACTTTCCATCACCTAACCATGACAGCAATTAATGGAGTCTATTTCTAACTGAAAATTAAATTACTTGAAGAAAAAAATACATGGAAAGCATTTTAGTAGGGGATAATGTCTGAAAAATGTTGACAGTTGGTTAAAGGGAATAAGCAGTCGCCTCAAATTTATTTTGACACATCAGGTAAATCTTTCAAGCCTCTTTCTATTGCCCTTTCAAGTACCTTCACTGATAATTCCAAACACGTACATTCAATATGAAAGGTGAAATGAGAAGTTATTCTGCATGAATGTAACTATTTGGTAACAAAACTTTGTCACATGATTAAAATAAGCCATTCATGAAATAGGATACACTGGTACATTAATTCAAATTGGGCAAGTACATTTTCCAATATGGCTGATGTATGTGCCTCTTTGGAAATTTGGGCAGATGGTCAGGTCTTGATTCAACAATTACTAGATTTATTCATTGTTGAGCGCGCCATTGATGTCCACTGCAGGGAATGTATCATGCAGTGTGCAAAGTTTTGCTATACAATCTACACTGGGCTTACATAGGATAACATGAGTGTCATTCTATGACATCTTTTTTAAAAGGTCATCAAAATCTCTGAATGAATGAAATCATCAACAAGATATGCCACCAAGCTCAAGATCTTGAGTCAGCTAATCATCAAACTCTCAAGCTTCTTCCATCAGATCACCTTAAATTTTATATGTAACCTGTCACATTATCTCAACAACATGTTTTATTTGCAAATGCTAGGCAGTTTACTGTGCAGGAAAATGTACAGTTCTGCCTTGCTTTGGTGAACAAAAGCAAGCAAAAGTTTTTATACTGTACTTTGTTTCTATGAACTATGACAGCAGCAATTTCCCTTCACATAAGATAAATCACTTATGCTCCATTGTGACAATTTTGCCATTCTTGGGTTGCAGAACATTATATTAAAGTATTGATTTTTGAAAGGGAGAAGCCTCCCCTGAAACAGAAATGAAAATGCCTTCAAAGGTTCTAACAATGGCCTTTTCATATCGTAAAATATTATAAGACTGACGGTTGCAGTATTCCTTGGTCAAATAAGATAACTGGACTGTTAATCTGACATTGAAAATGCAGACCATTCAGAGGGTTTGCATAATCAAAGATTCTCATTTTTCACCCTAACACAGTTTTTCTTTGATCTAAAACAAGATCCAATAAAATGAAAGATATAACTAGTGCCCTATTTCAGCTGAGATATGATTGGTCAGTTTTCACTTCTAGTTGGGGATTTCCCCTCCTTTTCAGCAATCTGAAGAATGTTACATTGAATGGTCTTGAGTCGTTCCACTGCTGGTTGGAATTCTGACTGTAACCTCAAAGAAGATTCATATAGGTCTATTGCTTTATCAAATAAACCCTGTTAAATAAAAAAAACGAGAAAATGAGAAATTCTGCAGTTTTAATGCTCTGAACAAGTTATTGCTCTTTGAACAAGTTATCATCAAGCATCTCATTGGATTGAGGAAGTTACTTATCAAATGTTAAGGATAAGAACCAAAACTTAAATTACTTCAAGATGCAGTTCTTTGCCCAGTGAAGCTGTCACCTGATTCTCAATAAGGCAGACTGATTACTCTTGAGCCACAAAGAGAAAACCCCCTTCTCCTTACCCCACCAATGCAATCAGGGTATACAGTTAGGATAAATAAGCTGAGACCAAACTTAAACATTGCTACTCACTTCTAGTAGTCATGGGCCCAGTTCATAAAGGGATGAGATTGCTTTTAAATTTGATTTGAATAGGACAACTGCATGGCAGATCAAACTTGAGATCAATCAGAACTCTTTTTGAAGCAGGGCCCTGGATAAATTTCACCTTGATAATTAATGTTCATAGGTGATATGCTGAAATGGTAGCCTAAGATCCACACAGGAGTTGCTTCAAAATTAACTTAAAGACAAACACTTGTCACCCAAAAATATATTTTTAGTGTGGGTATCAAAATTCTCACTTGGTGACTGCTCTTTGATTGACATCAAAGTTTGACAATTCGAAAGATGCAGAAATAGCTCACATTACACACAATGCAGAGAGAGTGATTGGATCACACATTATAGCCATGTATGCTCACCAGGACATGGCCTTAAGCAATTAAGCAGATTTGTGTCTGCACAAGGAGGAGCTTTCAACAGTTATGGGAGGAGCTACAAGCTGTTTGGTTGGGAAAGTTGGAACTGCTTCGGATGAGAAGGAGTGCCATTTAAGGCAGAGTCATATTCCCTTTTCTAGTGTTCTTAATATCTAACTGCAACAATGAGAGATGCATGTAAAGAGAACAATAAATTTAATTTAAATGTGAATATGAAGAGACAGCAAAATGGATTACCTTGGCAGAATACAGATTAGCCAGAGTAAAATGGTTTATCACGAGGGTAGGGGCGATATCCACCGCCATCTTGGCCACTGTTATACCATCCTCAAGCAGTCCAGCCCTGTGATACACATTGGCAGTGCTGATTAATGCTATGTCCTGACAAAAAAAAAGAAGAGACCTACAAGTTTAGCATATGAAGGTATCAGTTCACTGTATAGGAGTTTTGTAAGGTAGTCCCCGGGAATCATATTTTTCCTCATGAAACCAAAAGTAAAAAACCTTTCAAAAACTGAAGGGAACAACAGGGTTTTCAATTACCACACTGTCAGTTACATCTCATGTGTAGGAGCATTAACAATATATGCACACAGCAGAAAATTATTGTATTTGTGATACACTTTTCTAAATGATTGACAGTCAAACTGCCAAACTGTAAGCATGCAAGCAGGGGGTCTAGGGGCACATACAGCCCTCCTCCCTCCCACTCTGAAAAAGTGTCATCTTCTGAGCCAGAAATGTCATTTTGGGGTGGGGGGGAGAGAGTTCAAGTCAGATTTTTGGCTAATTATGAAAAGTCCATCCATTCCCCCATTTGTAAAAGGTCTTCCCATATGCCTATGTGTCAAAGAAACAGGCAGATGTATAATACCATGTTGCTCATTTTGGTGACAGACCTCTTCACACTACTGCTAGTGCTGTAGAAGGGGTAGTAAAAGGCTTAGTTGATTGACCAATGTTCCGAAAAGATTGAGTAAAATTCGAAAAAATGCTCAAAATTCCACAAAATTTTTCAAAACATTAATTCAGGCACTTAGAAAAAGGCTAGGCTACTCAAAAAAATTTTTCTGAATACCTTGGAACCTAGTAAACAAACACCATGTGTAATGAAATAAATGGTAGGGATTTTAGAGATATTTCAAGTATAATTTCAAAAATACGTCAATTTTGGTCAAAAATCGTACATTTCAAGCCCAAATTTCCCGCCTCGTTTGAAATTCTATAACTCAACAACCACAAGTCTGATTTGGTTGATTCAAACACCAAAATGTTCTTAACAAAAATCTTAACAGTGAATTATCAATAGATATGATAAAATGACAAGGGTAGGGTGAGTTAGAGAGGTTAAGAAATGTTTACATGATCTTTTTTAAAAAATGCATCAAATTTTGTCAAAAAACATACATTTCTAACCCAAAATCCCCTCCAAATATCAAGAATTATAACTTATAACTACCCCTCCTGCTTTTTCATGCACGAAAATGGCCCTTTTGAGCCACCTTACCAAGCGTCCACGGAGCTCCGTAGAGCACAAATGCCACAAGCTTTGAATCGTGTTTCACTGTGCAATGTGCACTGATGCATACAGTCTGTGTGTACAGTCGGCAAGTTATTCCAGAGTAAACAAATACTAAAATGGGCATATCTTCCTCATTTTAGCTCTGATTTCCTTAAATTTGGTAACAAATGAACGAGAAAACTATGACCAACAATCCCTCCTCCACCATAAAATACAAAAAACCTTTATGACATCATCTAATTTGTATATTTGAAGGAGAAACATTATTACGTCATCTAATTTGCATATTAATTAATTAAAAAAATTAATGTTCATTCAAATCTTCAATCTTTTCTCTTTCCAATGATGTACAGGTTCTCGCAGAGAATATTCTTCTAACCAAAAAATTTCCTGAAAATATTCATCCTCTTGAAAACTGAAATTGGTTATAGGAAAGGGTTAAGTCAATGTTTAGAGGATAACAACAGGAACAATACCTCCCTAGTAATACAATACACTCACTGCTGTTGCCCAGCGCAAAAACAGTTCAATCAATTCAAACAGACAGTCTGCAGTTGAGTTCACAACAATGAAGGATAGACACTTAAAACATGAGTAATGAGTGTTGGCAGGTTATCAATCTATCTGCAGACAAGAATCCACATTTGCATTATGGATAAGCTAACTAACACTCCTATTTTCTATATCTCTTGTTTTTTGTTCTTAATAATTGAAAGAATTTCTTGCAGACAAAGAGGGTTTGAACTAATATTGAATGTTTACTGAACCTTGCTTGGCAACTTTAAAGGGAAAGAAGCTGCCCCAAATTCATTTTTTTTTTTACTCATCAAATGAATCTCACATATCCCCTTTTATTTCCCTTCCAAGAATCTACTTACAATGTTTTAGAACCTATATATGGAAACCTCAAGGTTAAACAAGGGTTTATTCTCCCTGAATTGAACAAATCTGTCACAAAATTGTTGTCACATGAGTTAAAGAGCTACAGTACTCATGAATTAGCAAACCAGGGTACACTTACAGTATTATTCCCTTGAATGTACTCATCTGTTTAGATATAAGTAGGTGTCATACATCCAATCCTTGACCTTCGTACATCTATAAAATATCAGGCATGGCATATAAACAACACGAGCAGCTTAATAAAACAATTTGAAGCATTTCTTGTTCTACATGAAGCTACCATGAGATAATCAAACAAAATTCTTAAGACCTCTCTAGGTAAAGAGAAGATATTAGACCTAAATCATCAAAAGTTTTCCATGACACAACAGAATCTCCAAATTGGTAATGGGATTAAAAGTTGCCTTACTTTCTGGTCATTAGGACTGTAGTGAAGGGCATGGCGCAAACAGTCCAGTGCCCTAGATGCAGATCCCTCAACTCTCCAGTATAAGGCAGCCATATTGGATACCACCCATGACTCAGGATTCTTCTTGAGTGCCATGGCAATCCTTGATCCTGCCTCTTGAGTTGAGATGGAGTCACCGTTTATATTCTGAAGGACCTATTAAGTAGACAAAGAAGTACAAAGATTACACCATCTTTAGCTAAAATTAAGAGTTTGCAAGACATAGCACATTATTTATGACTTTCTCTTCAAAGGTATTTCCATCCACCATCTATGTGAGAGTTGAATCTTCATTTCCACAAACCCTGAGATTCTTTGTGTTTAGACTAAAATGATTCCTTCAAAAAGTTCTCACCATTTTTCACACTTATCAACTTTTCACCATCAGTCTAGCTTTTCAAATGTGCTGAGAACCATTTTGATTTCAGTATAAAATAATACCTTCAGTCAGATCTAACCTTTCTTTCTTCACTCAGTTTTTCATCACAATGTCCTTTACTTACAAAAGCTGAGGACCATTTGGTTTTTGGTTTAAGTGATTCCTTCTTACAATTTTCTACCTTTTTCACACCCCAAAGAAAGAACCTACTAAGCATCTGTTCTCATGATAAAGATATATAAATGCAAATACATACCCCTCTAAACTCATCCATATCTACCCTTAAAGTCTGCAGACCCCAGGTTAAAAAGTCTTGCCCAATGCCAGTCAGTAGTTGTCACCATTTGCATCACACCTCAATTCAACACAACACATAGCCAACAAAAAACACTATTATGAAAAAGCTATTCCAAATTCTTTGCAAAACATCTGCAGACCATAAAAGTTTCAGGCAGCCACAATTACGTAACTACTTAAAGCGTCACAACCACTTCACTAAACTGTTAAATGAGAAAAACCACAACAGCCTCCTCCTTGAATAAATGCTGACATTCAATACATTGTTTGCTAGTTCAGCAAAATGGGGTGCTTACAATACTGTTCCATACAACTAACAATTGAAAGCTGAAGTTTCTGAATTTTGTTTATTTATTACCTCTCTCAAACCCTGTTCTGCAGCATAGTCTAAGTGCTCCCTCCGTTTCATGCCATCTAGGTGGTCCATTGTGTGAAGGCTTGATGGAAAATCCTGGGGACATTCAGGGAGCAATATCTCCCCAGGAAGGGGTGATGAGAAATCAATGTGATCTTCAATTCTGAAAAATAAATGGTAAGTTTTCAGGGAAGGAATAATATCAAATACAACTTTGACAGGTGTTCAAGATGACATTGCTTATGATTATACTAAGTATCACTTTGCCTTGCAGGTGGAAGGGACAAATAAAAAGTGACTCAGGAGGCAGGTCCAGTCAAGGATTGCCTGTTTACACTAACTCCTAAACTATTTATATCAGCCACACAGGACATTTGCTGTGGGTACTTTAATACACCTATCTATAGTTATTATCTTCATTTTGATACCCTCCAAAAAATAAAAAAAATTCACCAATGGTCATCATCCTCCAAAAATCCTTCTAAAGTCCCCATACAGGCAACAACCGCCACTTAACATTACCTGATGTCTAACCTACAGCCAGATAATAAACATCTCTATTTGTGATGTAATGGGTACTTGGTACATTCAGAATACTATAGCGCAAGGTTCTTCCAGCATAATAATTAGCCTTCAATTGGACTTACTTGATGTTCTTTGCAGTGACGGCCAGCCAGGTGCTGTAAAACGCCCTCAGGTTCAGACGTTTAAAGTGTTGGCACTCTTCTGGGCTAGGCCAGGAGAGGTGGTTGTCCTCCAACAACTTGAATATATCTGATGGAAGGAAAATAGAAGACCATTTCATTTGCAAATCAAATATTTTTGCCTTCTTTGAGACAAGGAGGTGGAAGATAAGGCAGGAGGGAGCGGGGTGCATTTTTCACTGTATTTTGTTTCAACAACAACCTGATTTGAAGGCTGGGTAAAACGAATAAGACTGATAACCAGAAAGCCAAAAGGCTTAGTGATTCCTTGCAATATGATATATTGTAACAAGATTGAGTCACCCACATGACAAGCATGCGACCCCACACAGTTATCCTACTCGAGATATCATGTTAATAATTCAAAACCTTATGAAAACCTAAAATGATTTTTCCCCTCCCCTTAAAACAAAAGCTAAATGGGCATGCTAGTTCCATGCTGAATGAAATGAATC
>WURT03166431.1:0-10584 GCA_009936505.3 Holothuria glaberrima | reverse complement strand
TGTCAATACTGTGCCACTTGAGCAAGTCCAAACTTTTACACACAAGAGAATAGCAGGCGGCCATCTTGGTACGCTTTAGGATGTTAGCACTGGTGACCGTACAATAGTGTTAGCCTAGCCTATATGTTCTGTTCATATATATATATATATATAAGAAGT
Organism: Holothuria glaberrima; assembly: GCA_009936505.3. Taxonomy (NCBI): domain Eukaryota; kingdom Metazoa; phylum Echinodermata; class Holothuroidea; order Aspidochirotida; family Holothuriidae; genus Holothuria; species Holothuria glaberrima. The sequence continues at coordinate 10,425 of WURT03166431.1, read as the reverse complement.
CCGTGGTTGTACAACAGTTCTAACCAGAATCCCCTTGGCAGTAGCCAACAAATTTATTTAAATTGATGATAGTTACATGGCAACATACTCGTAAATTGTCAATTAAACATAAAATTTCCCTTGCAAAGAGCATCTTGTGCTTTTTGCACCGTAACTAAACAAACATAGATGAACCGACAATGTTATTGTTAAAAATGTCAAAAAAAATTGCTCGATTACTAATGGATGGACTTGTTTCATGTACTTGAAATGCCACCGTGCCACGTTGAAACTTGTGTATTGAAATACATCAGTAGATAATATCTACCACAAGACATTGCCCACTTAGCAAGGCGAATCCAATAAGTTGCCTCATAACAAAGATAATTGAGAAATAGCTGTGTGCGAATCCTTATCGGGAAGAACTAATTTAATTTGAAGGATACTTCAGTTTATTTACTATCAACGAAGGAGAGGCGATTGACACTAGGAAATGCTGTTTCCTAAAAGTGCAGTTCACAGCAAAGTATTACAACCTGTCAACGATTTTTTCTACACGTTGTTTAACCCAATCGTTATAACACAAAAAGTGGCTACTGTTTGGGAGATTGCGACTTAAAAATGTGTCACCTTTTAAAGAGGTTACGAAATCTTCCACACACTTGATGGTCTAATTATAGCAAAGCTGAACAACATAACTCTCGTTACATTTACTTGTTATGTACTGCCATAATTTTTTGTACAAAACATCCTGAAAACTTGTCAGATGTTCATGTTTCTGTTCTCCACATAAAAAAATACTTAATGCGTCTTTTCATCTCAATAACATTTTTTGTTAGTGATACTGGTAAAATATATCGTACAATAAACCATCTACAATAGTATTCGAAGAATGTTCTAGTCCATGTTATCAACACGGTGTGTTGAGCTCCCTCTCTATGTACAGGGAGCTGTCAGTTACTAAACACTACCTGCTCTGTGTAAATAGAATATTGTAAGTGATGTACTACATATCCAGGTTTATCTCAATTTAACCAACGGTGCATTTTAATTACATTTACACTTTAAATGACGTTCACTAAAATGAAATGGGCGATTTATTCTAATTTGCTGCAACTTAAAACAGTCATCTTAGAAGATATCTCCACGTGAATTTTTACATTTTTCAAAGTTGGGAAGCTCTCATGGCTAGCGTTTTCTACAATTATAGTCGCACAGTCAGTGATGCATAATTACCATGTAAGCCGAGCTCATCTGAATAAAAGGCTCATTTGATACCAAGCCTTTGGAAGCTCCATGTATGATACTTGTGGACTCCACGTGTATGGCCTCTATTTCAAAAAAGACATGACGAATCTGACATTACCCAGGCGACTTACAAGAGGACGCGAAAATGGCAAGTGATAAGTGAATAACCTTGCAAAGTTCAGCGTATGTAATATAATCTTTCGCGGAAATTGAGCGTATGGGTGGTCTGTATTTTATCAAGAGGTAACGTTAAAGTTTACACACCGTCTGCACTGTGAATGAACTGAATGACGGCTAAGAAAGGTATAATAAAATTGTAAAATAGTCTACATTTACAGATGAAACACTTAATCGTAAACTAATACAGAGAACCAAGACTTCAGCAGGGAAAGTGATCATAAAATACGACGCAATGCCAACTTTTAATTGCATGGCAGGGCTATAAACATAAATGAACCAGAAATTTGACATTAAAATATTTACAACTTATTTAATTTAATGAACTTCATTTATTTAGACTATTCAAAGTGCTGCTTTGCACAAATATCAACTGTAAGCCGACTGAACTCACATGTTACAGCGTATACACGTTTTGACTAACAAATGCTCAGCCATGTTTATTGGGCTATGGTTTGTTTCAACTGAATATTGATAAACCAGTTCAATAAATTACCCTTGGTCGAGGTCATATTATTTAATCACACTTGAACGAGTTGCCGTTGCGTGCTTATCGTAATACCAAGATTGTATTGATCATTGAATCCTGTCGTGATAAAATTTTGTGACGAATGAATCGAACGAACACTATAGTTGGAAAAACCAAGTTGTGAGCACAGATGTTTCCTAATGCAATATAATAATAACCGTCTAAAAAGAATAATTTTTGACAATCTGATGACAAAATTCAAATCAAGGTTATGATATTGTGTAAGTAGGTCCGTGGTCTCAGTAAGTATTCGTGTATATATTATTCTGTTGGAGGTAGTACCAAATCGGTCAATACGGAATGAAGTTCTTTGTAAGGTGAAGTCTATTCTATTTAAGGATAATTTAATTATATAACACGTTTCTTTAGTTACTAATCATTTCATAATATCGGAGGTGATTAGGTAAAGGAAATAATGAATGTAAGTTACATATAGTTTAATTATTGTAAAAGTGAAGGTTTAACAGTATAGCTTAGGTGATATTTACAATAATTACAATGAGCCAGCTTTTGGTAAATGAGGTAGATTAATCAATTTAAGCATTGCCGATACTTAATTTTTCTAACGCTTGCGTCTAATACCTTAATCATATAAGTTAAATGTTACCTTTACTCATTTTAATGTTAGGGATTTAATCATCGAATTCATACTACGCGCAGAGCATTCAAGGCACCCTCATCCAACTTTTAAAACACTTTCTATTGGCAATCTCCATAAAGAAACGTGATGTAAGAATGCCAACCAGATTCCTGTGTGATTTAAAATAAGCAGTTGCCATTAATTGATTTTAATGGCTTTCAAACACGTTTGCCCCTCATTTACAGCCTTTCCCACTGGCATTCGACTAAAATGTATGGTGAAGAAACAACTTGGATTTCCAATTAATTCCTGTTACTTTACGTGAACTTATTTTATTCCCCTAACCTTCTTTGATGGCTGCCATGATTTCTTCTTTAATGCAATATGTAGCTTGGTTACATACCTGCTAGCGCTGGGTTTCGTTGATTGCAAAATTTGTCACAGTCAAACCGCTGGTTACAATTCTCTCCCAAAGGGAAGATTTACGCTCAGAGAACTTTTAATTGAATTAAATGGTACCATATTATCAAGATAGTTTTAAAAAATATGCCCAAGGCATTCAACGGCTATTTGTATGGCATCTAAGTGTTTTCAAAAACCTCGAAGCGTTTACCAGTTTTACTGAGTTGAAAGAATTTTCACCGTAGCTTGTCACTTATATGTGCTTCCAGAAAATGCCAGCGAATAGTATTAACGATGCAGCATAAGCACATGAGAGTAAAGAGAACATCATCTTTGGCAACCTAAAAGATCAGATTTTGACATTTAAATTCAGAAAGAGAAAATCCACTCGTTTTTGTCCTTAATATATTTCTCTTTCTCTCTCTCTTTCTAAAGTCTAAGTGGTAACTTAATTTATTGCTTGTGGATGAACCATGCTTTTTGCAAACTTAATGTACTGAGTCTAGACTTCGAAAAGGGATACGAGATACATGCGATCATTCCAAGTAATGCAGTTTGCCGATACTACTGTACCACTTCAACCAAGTGACATTCAACGAACGTGACATTTATGCTGACTAATTTTAAAAGAGTGCCTGTTATTTTTTTAAAGGGAGAAGACTATGGATTTAGTTCATTTCTTGTGATTTCTTGCTCACATTTTGTAAAATGCCATGCAATACCCTTTAGTAAAAAGGAACAATTTTTTGATGTTAGCGATGCTGTTTGCTCTCACGAAAGGTAATTTTCTGACTTGCAGTGGGTCCATTTCCTTTTGATCTAGTTGTATGCATAGTTGCTTATACTGTCAGTACACGACAACGTAGCATGCTAGCTTGCAGGCACCGACTAAGGGGAGGAGCTTAAAAGGTATGTTCCCTTGCAAGGGGATGATATAAATAACTGCGGAATTAAATTGTCCCACGCACGCAGTTCACTGGTTACGTACGCTCCGGAAGAACTCCCTCTTTTTCTCTCGGTGAAACAGCCATCTCTCTGCGCAGACTCTGAACGGTGACGTCACGTGATGCTCCCGCCAAGCCTCGCTGTATTTAGGAAGGCGTTTCCTGTAACTACTTGCAGTTTCGAGCCGCGCGTGCACCAGTCAAGAGGAGCCTGAGACAGCACTCCCGAGTGGCCGTCCATGACGGATATATTCGTCGTTCGCAGTTAACGGGTTAATGACCCGTGCTCCTCCTCAAGCAGTCGAGCGATGGAAACGAAGGGACTCAAAGTGAGACAAGTAAAGGAGAAATTTGAAGCAATATGTGAAGAAAAAAGTTTTTCCTTAAACATGCCCATGCTTTATAATTCTAGGTAGGTTAAAGTTGAAGTGTTTTTCTTCTAAGTGATCGGACTAGGGGTTGGGATGCTTCAAACTCATTGGTCTCTCTTCGGTACAGTTGAGATTCGCCACCTTGGCATCCTTGGAAATTTGTAGATCCATGTCTGTCCCTGTCTTGAGGTGGGATTTTTCATGCTTTTCCTTGCACTTTGCAGGCTTTTTCATGCCCTTTACCGTGTGCTCAAATAGTGTAACATGACAATTGAAATATTGAGCCATGATAAGAGCTTTAACAGCGGAGGGAGCTAAGTGCCTCTCATTGAGATTCACTTAGAACGCAGTACAGCACAACGGACGAATGTAATTTAAAAAATAATAATTAATGATTATGCTGAAATCCTTTCCGATCACCTCCCCCTTTGGCACTACGTTTACTTCACTAACGGAGCGCATGCCTTCAGCAACAGTGTATGTGCGTAGCGTCTTTCCCTAACAATTGAACATACCGGTATGCTGTGCATGCAAACCATTTTTCATGGTTTCTTCAAGAAAACAGTCACTTTACATGGACCTCTAATTGCAAACATCTTTGAGAGCAACTGACATTTCTCTTTCATTCCGTCAGGTCACAAAAGGGAAGGGCGTACACGGGCATGACCCCCACCCTTACGGTATACTATAAGGTCATGACCCCACCCCTTACTTCCTTCAGTTGCAGTTGGTGTTGGCTTCTATAAATGTGTTCCCTTTTTGACATGAAACGGATTCCATACTCCTTATAATGGGCAATTGACGCCAAGGGTCTCAACAAAAACAATGGCCTCCACTGCTTTAGTAGCGGAGACCGTTGTTTTTATTGTAACCGAATTTGCCTTACTTTCCAAAGCAACTCTTCTTTCTGTTAGAAGGCCATTTTAAAATGAATATTGAAAGATAACCAACGTAAAATCAGTGGCGGAGGAAGGGGAATTCGGTTAGACGGACGAGAATGGCTTGCAGTGGCGCTTCAAAGTAGGAAGAGCAAGGAAATTCGTCTAGAGGGGGCGAGAATGGCCTGTAGGGAGCTTCGAAGTAGGTAGATACCCTATGCCTCAATACGGTAAAAACCTAAAAAGGGCGCCGATAGGCCGATTTGAGTCCATCGGGGGGGGGGAGGGCGACCGCACCCTATGACTATATGGTAGCTCCGCCACTGCTTAAAAATTTTCCGTTGTAATGTTACTAATAGAAGGGGGTGGACAAAATACTTAAGATTAATTCACGCCACGTGAAAAATTTTTTTGTCGTCGATATCGAAATTTGGTTGGCCCACCTAAACTCTCTCCAGCGTATGTTATGCACTATCACGAATATGGCGCTACATTACCATCGTGCAAATAAGACATTGTACAGCCTAATTGTCTATGAACTAAATTATCACAAATTAAAACAACGCACAAGTGCAGTCCTCCCCCCCCCCCCTTAAGGTTGAAGATGGAACGTCAATCAATCGGCAACGTTCTTCCTTCGAAAATGTTAACTAACATACCTATTTCATAAAATCAGTGGGGCCCAGTGAAGACCGCGTGTACGGGAGGAACCATGCTTAATCTAGAATGTGGATATTCCTGCAAAACAAATGGCAAAACGAATGAGAAAATGGAACCGTTTATGGTATTTAAGGCACTTTTGTATCATATAATTCGGCAAGTGGAAAATGACTTTTTTAGTTTACGTCAGGGTGTCAAAGAGGAAACCAAGGCCGTTACAGAGAAGCTACAACAGCTGAAAATTCCAATGGTCATTACCCGGTACAATTTTTCAAATCCAGTTTGGAGGGCCTACGTTATCAGCTTTCTTTTGGAGAGTATCTTAACAGGCACGGGTCTAGAGTGGTGCCAGAGACCCCTTCCCCTTCCCACCCGAAAAAATGGAAACGAAGAGGAAGGGAGAGAAGTAAAAGGAGAAAAGAGAGCAACAATAGCAAAGGAGGAAAGGGTAAGCTTTTCTTTTAAGATGCCTTTGATGCAAAAGTTTCAGTAGGGTAAGGTTGGATTCCTTTCTTTTTCTTAGGCCTAGTGACCAGATAAGAGTCCTAGCTAAATCCACTAGCAATCCAGAGAAGCAGAAGGCCAGGCTGAAGGCTACATGTTGCGAAGAGCAGCCGAGTTGCTTGACATTGGTGCTTATTTACAGATGCTATGAATTAGTGGCACATTTACCGGGTTGGAAGGGGGAAGGACACACACTATAAAAGTAAAACTGCAGTGAAACATTAGTTATGAAAAATGCAATTTCCTGAAGTTAAGGGGGTTGGGATGGAACAGACTGATGGTCTAATTTTAGCGCAACTGAAATTCATCACCGTAGGCTCCTCCCTTGAAAATTTCTGGTTCTGCGCCAGCTCTCTCATCAGGAACACTATCGCTCTACCATTTGGTTAGCTAACGGCTTTTGAGTCAAAATAAACTGACAAACATGTTAACAGCAGATGACATTTATAAAGTGACAGCAATTAAAATTTTAACCCTATAGGTCTACGTTCTGCTATCACTTCCAAAAGAAGCCTCATACAAGTAATTAAAAATAGCGCCCATTTAAAGTCGTACGTTTATTTGAAAGATGCTGCTTACCCTCAAATGTACCCGTGGTCTTGTCCCTACCAGGGAACTGCCCCTACATCAGGTGCTACCATGTGGAAGCGTCAGTACTAAGCGTCTGAATACACTGCAATAACATTATGACTATCAAAAAATAAACTCAGGCTCTTACAGAAGAGGAGCTAAATCAAGCTGCAGGCTGCAGGTTACGTCTATGGTATTGCCATAAATGAAAACAATTACTTTAGCAAAACATCATGAGCAAATGCAAGTTAACTTTGAGGCATTTGCAGAGTAAAAAAGCAACGCAGTGCGAAAATTCCATAATAATAATTTCACGCAACTTTGATTACTACACAAATTGTTATCTCTGACGCACAAAGGCTAGCCTACCAAGAAAATATTTGTCAGAAATTCTTCTCATATTGCAGGAAGTGGCAATCTCCTGAGGGGGGAGGGCATTTACTTTAGTGAGTATATTTGAAAGCCCTAAACTTGCATTTGCATAGAGTATTTCCTATAGTGTATATCTAGAATGTCATCGTTATCATCGAGCACATAAGTGGTAACAGATAGGCTCGCATGGAAAACGATTTTTTTCATAAGAAAGTCATCCCTGAGCCAAAGATTACAGTCGTTGACAAAATGTTGAGCACCGCATGAGGACGAAAGGCATTCGCTCCCCTGAACCAATATACCACCATACCATAGGCTTATATAGGCTACTAGCAATATCAGGAAGGTGACCAATTTTAACTATTGAAGGATAAACAAACGATATTCAGCCCGCAGTTAAAAGGTAATGGGAGGAATTGATCCCCCAAATCCCCGTGTATATCAGGTAAATGTTTTGTGAGACTAGGGATTTCTTGGTAATCAACACCTGTTCATGGATAAGACTAAGAGAGCATGCGAAGGGCAACCGAAAATGATCATTTTCCCTGAACTTTTGAGTCATTGAAAAATGGTCTAATATTCGTAAGTACATCAGTACTACGCGGTTAATGAACACAAGTGTACTCCGTCCCGAACTAGAATTATCGAGGAACCATAGCCCTATTTCCTCTTCCATGATCGCCGCTCGCCTAATTTTACTCTCACGAGGTTATGGGCAAATCGAATTTTTAGAAATTTTGAAAATTATTCCAAAATAATGGTTAGGGTTAGCAATAGGTTAGGGTTACGCGCCCTAAAAGTGTTTGACATGTTCTTTCATAATCTGGCCTCAGAATTACCACAAAATGTTGCGAAACTGGCATTTCGGGTATAAGGGGCGTGGCCAATTTCCAAGAAGTTGATTGGTCCATTGCCATGATTTGCCCATGACCTCGTGGGAAAAAAATTGCGCTCGCCGCTCTTGTCTACATGTTACGTCTGTAGTTAACTCTTTGGTGGCTCCGCCAGCCTATTGTTTGCATAGCAATATTCCTAGAACCATGGCTCATGTGTGTATTATAAACTTAGAACAAGTGTCAGCTGCGGTCTCAAAATTTCTGGAGCGTGTACAACCCGGTGCACCCTATAATCATACGTGTAATATAGGCCTATATACCTCAGTATCATTGCAACGCATGTGCGCAGTGCCGCGTTCCAGTGAAAGAATGTAAAACTGTTTCAAACTGAGGATTAGAATTAAGGGAATAGGTTACAGATAAGTGGCCAGGGGAGAATGAATGAAGGTTCGTCTAACGATTAGTTAATACTCAAACAGCTGATTGGTCGTTGCTTACCCTTATGGAATATTTAATACAGTTGTCAAAAACGAACATGATAGTGTTTGAATACCTATGGTCAGGGCCGTAGCTAGGGTTATATGTTTAGGGGGGTGTGAAGGTCCCTAATTCCGACTGGCTGAATGTTTTTGTCCAACTGAGCGGCAGCGTGTATAGTGCACTTTTACGCACCCAGCGTTTTTTGCATACATCAGTGGGGATCCTTCCTTTGTCACTACATAAAGGTGCCATACTGGGGGAGGGGGTGGAAATTTTTGTTAATGTAAGGTTGCTTAGATGCAAAGTGGTGCCATCTTTGGGAAATTTTTGAGCTGCTCGTATCAGGCGCGGTGGAACGGAAAAAAATATTGGGGGGGGGGGTTGAAAGCCAAGAAGACTATCTAAGAGGAGCGCCACCATCAATTGGCGCGGAGCGTACAAGAAAATTTTTGGCTTTGCAAACCCTCCAGATGGCCGGAAACGGCTCTCCCCGAGTGTTTTAAGCTGCATGTACCCAGCCTTGAAATATGGATCTCAAGTCTGCAATTTCCCAATAAAGGAAAAAAAACAATCTATGGAAAATGTTAATATGTGTTTCTAAGCGAAGCGCCATCATCGGTTGGGGCGGAGAGTGTAAGAAAATTTTTGGCTTTACAAACCTCTTAGATTCCCGGAAACGGCACTTCCCGAGTGTTCTAAACTGCATGTATCCAGCGTTGAAATATGGATCTCATGTCTGCACTTGGCAAATATTGGGGGGGGGGGCTGAACATACCTTCATCCCCTTCACTTTTTCATTGGGGGGCTTGGCCCCCAAGTCTGCCGGGTCCGCCGCCACTGGCTCGTATAAAAATGAAAAATGTTCATTATTTGGCGAATTCAACAGCAGTGGGGATTCTTCCTTTTTCACGACGTAAAGGGCCGTCCTGGGGAGGGGTCTAAGGGGAGGGAAATTTCAGAAATTTTTATTAATTTAAGGTTGCCTCGATGCAAAATGGTGCTATGTTTGGGATATTTTTTGAGCTGCTTACATATGGCTGGGAAATGTCGATAATTTATAGTGAATTCTAATTTCTGGTTGGGTGAAAGAAGAGAGTAAGTTGTCTTAGAAAAAATACGTTTCTCAACAAACCTCCTGAAGATACCCCCTTTTTTGGCTTCTTTACTGTCTTTTATTTGATTAATTTTTTTCGCAAAAACTACGTGCGTGGAGTCAACATAAACATTCTTGGATTATTACGAAGATGTTCCTTTCCTTCATTGTGCACTATAAAAGGGTATCCAAGGCTGACGGATTCCGGGAAGCTTTCGATCAATTATATAGAATAAGGCAAAGACATGCTTCTTACCTGTCATTCAAATGATAATACAGAGGACGACGCCAAGCACTTTACATCTATCGGATTTTTACTAATGTTGATCGGAAACTCCAGACGAGTAGCTTCCAGTCTGATAGGTATAGCAAAAGGAATCAAGGACTAAACAGCGCATTTCAGAATGCTTTTTGGTCAAAGGTGTATTAACAATCACCATCTATACTGATAATGGCTGCACGCGAAGAGCTCGGCATTTTTTTCTATTGGGGGGGTGTATATGTCAGATACGTACTTTCAACCTTTCACAGCATGCTACAAATTAGATTGAAAGATCCCATATTGATGCGAGGCCCTACAGATGTTTGGAGATGTATCTCTGCTTTTCGAAAAGTGTTTTGATCAGAATAGTTCCATTTAGTCACCTTGCAATGGTAATGAGATGAAGCGCAAACAGTGACGTATGTGCGCGAAGCGCGCCGAAACTTTTCATTAACTAAGACGTCAAAGGATAGTTTTAATTCGATTTCACGTGAAGAAAATAATGTTTGGTATTATTCTCACTTGATCTAGTTGGAGAAT
>WURT03166398.1:0-10584 GCA_009936505.3 Holothuria glaberrima | reverse complement strand
CCTCTTAATACATGGATCAGCCAAAACAAGAGGAACCCTCCGTTGTGAAAAGTATCCCTTAATTTAAGAAGTATTTCCCCCAATTTTTGAATTTAAACACATGTACACTTGCCACCCCTTTGACTCTTATCACCCCCTGGGTTGCCAAGACGTACCCCCGCCCCTAGGAGCCATACCACCAGGATAGAAACCACTAAGCTAGAGTAAAGTACTTGGTATGTATTTAAGTTAGTAGTAAGTTATCAAAGCCCCCATTGCTGCCCCTTGGCTCATATCACCCACCCCCCAGTTGTGAAAAGGCCTAGGGACAATACTGCTCCATTGAGAACTACTGATCTGTGGGTACAGGTATGAGTACAAAACCCATTGACACATACTTTTAGGCATTGTTTGCTATTAAAGTGAACTTTTGAAGTTTTGTTTATCAAAGTTTGTGTGACATGTTAAATTGTGAATAGTAACAGGACCAGGGAAGCATCCATGTAGCTGGGAATAATCAAGTGTGAAAACAACTTAAAAACCATGTCATAAATACTATTTCCAGATTCTGTGGTGAGGTTATCAATAATAACATCCCTGTCTTTCCTGCTTTACTATGGAATGAAATAACAAAATTATTATTTCAAAACATTATTTGTAATGTTTGCAGATTTTCTAAGGGATTCTGATAATATCTGGTTACAAATTTGTTACATCCTTCAAATCGTTTCCTGCAAGCTAATACACATGATTAATTTGACAGCTTCTCCCACAAATCCACTTTGCCTAGTAAGTTATAAGTCGTCAAGGAAAAGGGTGGAGTTAAATAGAGTAGACTTCCTCATTCCAAAGGCTAGAAAAGCTAAAGCAACATTTTAACATCTCCCTTATTTATAACACCGTTCAGTAGCAGTTGAGTTGGCATTAAAAGTGTTTACAGTTTGCTGCCATTGTTACTTTATTTATGTAGACTTCTTTGTCTACTTAAAGGGGAAATATTCTCATCCCAGACAGGTCCAATTCTCCCAACTAAGTTAGTTCTAGCTCTGCTCATAACTGTCTTTAGCTTCTCCTTATGCAGACACAAATAAAGTTTATTGCTTAAGGCCATATCCTGGTGAGCATACAGGGTCCTAATGTGTAACCACAACACTCTCTGCGCATGCTTTGTTATATGAGCTGCTCTGCATCTTTTGAATTTTGTAACTCTGATGCCAATCAAATATTTGTCACCAACTGAGACTTTTGCTTCCCCCTAAGAAAAAGTCATACTTGGGGTGATGCAAGCCCCTCTTTAAAGAGTGTTTATAGTAGTAAGGGCACATTGCTTAAATTTGAGTTATCCGTAAAAAAAAGTTAGTTGCTGCCATTTTATTCTCAGGTAGCAACTGCTTCCTTTGAACTACTTTGAGAATGAACTTACTTTGTTTATTGACAAAATGGTGATTAAGTTTGTCTTGGGTGGTCGTTTGTTAACTTTGCTGAAGATGGGCTAGTTGCTTAAACTAACATTTAAATATTTGAGTGTGTGTCATATAAGCATTAACAAAAGTCAACAGGGTTACTTGGTAAAGTGTGCAAGCAATTTCCTGCACATAAAAGCTTACTAATAAATGTGGTTTGTGCTCTCTGTCATTTAAATGATAGGAAAAAAATTTTATTGTCTTTGTTGATGCTGAGCAGTGTCTTTTAATCTTTATGTGGTTAATAGCACAGATGCTATCTTGTGGGAATGATGAACTGGTTAAAAGTAAGCATATGGTAAAATGTCAATTTGTAGAAGTCATTGACTTAATAGTTGGGAAAGGTAGACAGTGAGAGTGATCACACAGGACTGTTGACCCTTAGGTCATGGTTTCATTGAAAAAGTGTGGCTGATACCAAACTCTGTTTCCCTTTCTCACATTTTACTTAATTTAAAAAAAGGCCCCACAGTCCCAGAAAATCTTATAATGCAGGAAAAATTAAATCAGAATTGAGAGGAAGTAGGAGAAGGTGAAAACATTAAAAAAGAAAATTGTGACATCAATATTTTAGTCAAACTGCGGTAAAAAAAAACCTGCAATACTCTGAGGTACCAGGTCCAAGACAAGTGTGTTCATAAAAGGCATGTGGATAATATAACCCAAGAACTGTCTGCTTAAATGTTATGAAAAAACCCAGGGTACGTATCCTGTGGAATTATTTTAATAAATGTAACGTTCTCAAGATACAATATGCTTCTTTCAACTTAAAAGTTTGGTATTTTATAGGCAAGTCAATGAATATGCAGAAAGTGTGACATGGGAGAAGTGTTGCAAAGTGTATACCCTGTCCAAATTTTTTGTTATATTGGCCACTAGTGAAAGTTTGGTGGGTGATGTCAACATATTCAAGCAGACAAAATCTTTCAATTTCAAAATAAATCCTTTTGTGGATATCAATATTTCAGTTGTCTTTTATATGGCTGCATAAACAAGGGATGGATATACTGTATGTAGTGTGCTGCTAAGTCCATATCACTACAAAATGGCATAACATCATAACTGAATTTCCCCAAAATTGGCTCACAGGTCATATCTGTCACTTGAAGGTTGTGGTCAACCATAAACACCATGATAATGGGAGATTAAAGGGTTTGAGAATCTGAAAGAGGTCATCAAGGACTGAATGAGGATGTTTGTTAACTAAATAGGGCTGGTCCAAAGGGTGTGATTTATTTTACAAATAGCATGAGGGCTTAGGGCAAGGTTCATGAAGTAAAGATTTGTATTCATATTCTTTACAGTGGATTTACTGGATTGAAAAACACCATTTGGGAGTGTCTGAAAATATTTGTTCTTTTATTTTGATAGTATTAGCCAATATTACCCCAGATTAGTATCAATAAAACTAAAAGGAAAGAATTTGCTTTCAAATGTGCTGCATTCCTGAGTACTTAACAAGGCTGGAATGCAGGAACTGGCAGAAGGCATATGGTTGTTAGGTGTTCAATGGTTTCAAGTTTAAATTCAAGTAAGACCGTAGTTTGTATAGGCTTGAAAGCACATATGATTAAAACCATTGAGTTTTAAAAAAAATAATCCTTGAACGGGACTCGCGTTCCTTACATTTTTGCAATAATAAACATTAAAAACTTGGCAGGTTCTCATAACAGATTGACTGTGATGTGACAGTTGATGGACCATTATATTTGTGTAATATTGCTTTCTGTGATAAGAGTGACTACATTTATACACTTCCTAAGTTAAAAACATAATGTGAATGTTTTATTCATAGGTATACATACATTTGGAAGTAGCCTACAATTGCAATCGATGCTACGGTACTTCAGAAAGTTTACAGAAAAAGATCTTTTAGCAAAGAAGTGATTTTGAACGGAGTAGTGACTGACGGGGGCATTACATAGCATTTACTTACTTGCATTGCTTGTGGATGGGGTACCATAAACTTTGACAGCTATGTTACCAAGGAATGGTCATGGGGGGGCTTTTAACCCCTCTTGCTCCTGTCCACTGTGGTGTAAAGTAGTAAAGTAGAAAGGTATTCAGGAATAATGCATGCAAGTAACTTTTTCCCCCTCCCCCATTTCTTCTCCCCCAACCCTCCCCCTCACTTTTGAAATCCAGGTGTGGCTTCTGAACTTGGATTGACTTTAAATCTTGTATGAAGCTCTTTACCTTTGTAAGCTCTTGGCAAGGGTTGTTCAATGTTTTGGTCATAGTTCAAACAAAGTCAGCAGATGGCTTCAGAGGCTTCTCTGCTATTGTTCAAGCTTTGGGTCATAGGTCATACAAAGTCAGCAGATGGCTTCATGCAGAGACTTCTCTGTTGTAGGAAAAGCTAGATACACAGAATCAGTTGGTTCAACATTGTTAGAAAAAACTCAAATACTGTATCACAAACAGCTTTCAAAGAGAGGTATGGGAATGTGTTCCTCATAGAGAAAAAAGTAATTTGTTGAAAGTCTTTTGGTCAAGGACTTACAACATTGTCAAGTTAACTAGTTTCTCAGGTTTTTGACCATTTTACATAAAAAACTGTTCAAAAGTATGATTGTGTATGTAGGTAGGTCAATTGCAGGAAATAAGAAGTGACTCAACTAGTATGTTTGTTGTATTTTATGCCCCTTAAATGTTGTAAGTGGAAAGCTGATACTTTTGGGTAGGGTTGCGGAAGCTTTTCAAATCCTTCTCGAGTAATTTCATTTGGGTGAGTACACTTCTTCAGCGTTATTGCAATTCCTGATTGGGACATAGAATCAAATCATAGGTGTTATTTTTATAAAGGTTACAGGCCTTTTTTATCTTTAATTAACATTTTTATGGATTAGGTTACTTGTGTTTGTTAATTCTTTTTCTGTTTAGGTAAGACAACCTGTCATTTCCTGAAGATGTACATATTTTACATATTTTACACTCTGTGCAATAAAGACAAAGTTATCTTAATAAATGACACATACAGGAATTACACCCATACTTGTCAAATATAATTAGTTCGATTTTGAAACGTTGACACAAAGGTGTGACAAAAACATATACTCATACGGCAACTTAAGTCGAAAGATTGTGATCAGTTGAAACAATTTCATGAGTGAGATAAAGTGAAAGTCTAAAGTTATGAAAGACTCATGACAAAGTCATCTGCTTTCCCTTCTAAAGAGTTTTGCAAGTCATTTAGAGCACATGGAGAGGCAGGGTATGATAAACCTGGGACAAAAAAGCTGAAGTATTCAATATTACTATATGTCTGATGCATTTTCTCTCCAAAAGAAGGCTATAACTGACCATAGTTATGCAAAATAGATTTAGGATATACACTTGATGTAAGTCAATGTCAAACTGAAGTGAATAGACACCTACTAATCCTGTTCACTTCAGACTATTCATTTCCCTCCAGTTGTCTATTCATCTCAGTTTGAGATAGCCTTACATGAAGTATCTCCCAGATTTGGTATACACTGAGGTTTTAGGGAAAGTATTAATGGACATTTTTTTTTCTTTTAAATGTATAGCAAGTGTTAAAGAGAAAGAATTAAGTGGGCCAATTTAAGGTACTGTGATTTGTGCATGTATTGTACTTCTACCTGTTTGGTATGTGGAAAAGTTATGCAGATATCCTTGTGTGTGTGTGTGTGTGTGTGTGTGTCATAGCACATCCCTTGACTGACTCATACCTCAAGAGGGTAAAATCTTAAAGGGGCTTATTGAGTTGGTTCACAAAATTCATGAGTTTTTTCACAACTGTTGAGATTTACTCACATCTTGATGGTAAATTATCAAACTTAAAGAGATTCTGCACATCTGACTCACAGTTGACTGAAATGGCTATGATAGGGTAATTAATGAATGATTACTGTAAAATCATTTATTACAACTTGGTAACCAGACACTTTTTACCATTGTGTAGTAAACATTGCAATCTCTTTCCAAAAAACAATAATTACTGACATTTTCAGTGACTGCAGGAAGTGAAACATGGGTAATTAGGCTAATTAGAAGCATTGTCATGCAATGATTTCCTTCAAACTCGTCCCAAAAAATAATCAATATCAACTCAATGAGCCCCTTTAAAAGGTATGATGCTTGGTGGGTGGATGTCCCTTGTTCAGAAGGATCTTTTTTTATTTCTTTTTGGTATTTTGTATTTTTTTTCAAGTATTAAAGGTCTCCTGATGTCAATCTGAGGCCAAAACTTGGGAAACAAAAAACATTATCCCATGAAACTTTTAATGCTTCAATAAAAAATAAATAGAAATAAAAAATATAGGAATAGAAAAGATTTAGTCTTTTATGTAGACATTAAAAATCCTTGCAACATCAATACATTTTCATATTCTAGTTTGATTCTGTCGTTGAACCTATACCCTTACAGCAAAGTATTATTTATCCACAAGAGAAAGTAAAATACTCACTTTCACATTGGTTCCTGGTGTTCTAGTAATATGTTCAAGTGCTATCACTAGGTCAGTCTAGGATGTAGAATAAATATAACATCATTATGCAACAGGGAATATATTGATTGCAAACAAACTACTGGCGGGATTAATTATCAGTTCAACTAAATTCCTTGGATAAGCCAGGGCAGCTTATGTCACCAGGTTATAGAAAATAAACAATTAAAGACAATAGGCAGTGGCCCCAAAATTTACTCTGAAAAATCAGCAGGCTCTTGCAAATCTCGTCTTATTGCATTACAAGCACCTCTGAAGATGTTTTAAACACAACTTTTACAAATAATAGGTGAAGCAAGGAGAAATTCTCCTTGTATTTCACAATTCACTAACAAAAATTTGATTTGATTTAGATCCTTTACCAACATGGTTGCTAAAGAAATGCATAGATGAAATTATTCCGCTAATCACAGAAATTGCCAACAAGTCTATGCAAAATGGTGACTTTTTCGGACTGGAAATTATCTACAGTAAAGCCCCTTTTAAAGAAACCGGGAATTGCAGTACGGTAACTATCGGCCTATCAGTAATTTGTCATTTCTCTCGAAAGTGATCGAGAAATTGGCCCTACAACAATATAATGAGCATATCATGACACATGCTCTTTTACCAGATTATCAGTCTGCATATGGCCCAAACTACAGTTGCGAAACCGCTCTTGTCAAATTGTTCAATGACTCTCTCTGGTCAATGGAGAAAAAACGGGTAACTACACTTTGTGCAATTGATCTCAGCGCAGCGTTCGACACTGTTGACCATGATGTTCTTCTGGCACTGTTGAAAAATCGATTTGGCATCTCTGGCAACGTTTTCTCATGGTTCCAAGCATACCTCAGATCAAGGCAATTCCGAGTGCGTGTTGGTGAGACATACTCCGAACCTCGTGCAGTAGATTATTCTGTACCACAAGGCTCGGTGGTTAGTCCGCCATTATTTTCAGCGTATGCTAGCACATTATGTGATATCATTATGTCAGAGTGTAACATCAGCCTTTATGGTTTTTTGGAGGATCACATCTTGAGTAGTGAAATTGATTTAAATGATCCACTCTCAGAAAGAAAAGGCAACTCCGGCTTAGAGAAGTGCCTGAACAGTGTTAGAGAATGGATGGACTGCAATAGACTAAAGATGAATAATGACAAAAAAGAGTTTATTATGTTAGGGTCAAAAGTTCAAATTTCAAAATGTATTACGCAAGATCTGAATGTACATGGAACACATGTTAAGAGAAGTGGGCATATTAAATACCTTGGGGTGAACATTGACGAAAATTTGTCTCTGAAAGAACACATAACTCTTAAAGCATGAATTGCATCACTTAATCTTCATCAAATTCGAATTATTAGAAATTATTTAGATCGTGATATAAACATATTACAACGTGTTCAAAATCATGCCGCCAAATTAGTACTTCGTGAAAGTAAATTCGCCAGTACTAAGGTCTGCTTAAAATCTTTGCACTGGCTTCCAATTAATCACCATATTAAACATAAAGTGCTATCCTTGGTATTTAAATCTCTCCACGGTGACGCTCCACTGTATTTTAAGAATTTACTCCATGAAGCCCCTCAGTGTAAATACAGATTAAGAACCAGTGATCAGAAGTCAACATCTCTGACTGTACCGTTTACACGTAATTCAAAATTTGCTGACAGGTCTTTTTTGGTCTATGGTCCTAAGTTGTGGAATGCCCTGCCAGACGGCGTCAAATGTAGTCCAAGTATTCCAATGTTTAAATCTAAGTTAAAAACTCACCTGTTTAACGAAGCATTTAGTACATAGGCCTTGTGGATTTTATTTTTATTGTAAAGCGCCTCAGAAAACCTTTGGTTGTTGAGTGTGCTATAGTAAGTATCATTTACATAAAAATATTGTCACATGATCAAAATAGGCCATTTGTGAAGCAGAGTAATGGGGCATACTAACTATCATTAGGGTGACTGTATTTTCCATTTAAGGCACTCAATGCTCCTGCAAAACCATTTTTACTGAGGTCATTCCTACCTCCATAGTTAAAAGGACTTATTGAGTTGGTTCACAAAATTTATGATTTTTTTCGCACTTGTTGACTTTTACTCACATCTTGATGGTGAGTGGTCATACTATTAAAGTTAGTTAGTTAGATGGGATTTAACGACACACCAACACGATACTATTAAAGAGATTCTGCAGGTCTGACACACAACTGAAATGGCAATTATAGGGTAATTAATGATTAAAATCATTCAGTACAAACTCATGACCAGACACTTTTTACCATGAGGCATTAATCATATACAACCCCTGTCTGCAATAACTACAATTTCTCACATTTCGGTAACTACAGGAAGTGATACATGAGTAAGGAGGGTTATTAGAAACATTAATTTTCATGTAATGATTTTCTTCAAACTCGTCAGAAAATAATCAATATCAACACTATTAGCACCTTTAAAGGGTGAAGGCAGTCCCCCGAAGTTTATTTTCATAAATTTTCTAAATCTTACAGATCTCCCCTTATTTCTCTCACAAGTATTTTCATAATGTTCCTGTGTAAAATCATTGAATATTGAGAGAAAACCAGTGAGTTATTCTGCATAAATTTAGGAAATAAGTAACAAAAATATTGTCATTGATTGATAGGAGCCATTCCTGAACTAGTGTACCAGGGTACACTTCTTCAAATTGGGGGACTGCATTGTCCCTTTAAGCTCCTGACAATGACCAAAGGTACTGTCATGGCAAGTCACTGATTTACAAATTTGGTGATAGTCTGGCAACCAGGGTTTTCTGAATGCTGGGCATCACCATCATCGTCCAGGGTGTGGGTGAGGTTGTCTTATGAGGAAGGGCCTGAGGGTAAGGGTTGTGACTTGTGAGGAAAGAAAGATAGAAGAGACCTGGCAGTAACATTCCAGGATAATGTAGGCCATACTTTCTAGATGAGTAATTTTTGTGCAGGTGGCCATTGCCTGGTATGGGTGCCTTTCTGTAGTTACATTAATGAGTACAATAAGGAAATTGTTATACATGTGAGGATTGGATGCACAGTGAAATGAATGACAAAAGTGGGCCTTCATCAATAGATTCATTTCAAATACTAGTTCAGTCGTGTGTTTAACTTTGCAAAGGTCTTTTTACCAGCTTCAAGTGGTATTTCCTGGAATATATATGTTAACTTTGCACACTTGTAAGTTTCATGCTTGGCAGTTTTATGTGTTTGATAGTTAAACAAATCTCTCAATAAGAAAAACACAATTTCACCTTATATTGCATGCTGCAAACATTTGTGTCCTATTTCGCAAACAATTGTGAAATGCTGTTTAATGCTGCACTGACCTGTATACTGAACAGAGTTCAACAGACCAAAAAATGTGCAATTTGGTAAGGACATTTTGTTATAAGTTGTTGATAATGATGTGGCTGAATAAAGGATGGTCACTTTGAATCATTTGATAAACGTTTTGTAGCCCATCTTTTTTGCAATCTTTTCCTTTGGCACTTTTCGTGATGGTCCTAACACATAAATATCAAATATAATGGTGATGGGAAAGGGAGTTAAAGCACGGATCCTTGAATTAATTCATTGATGAACAATTTTTTTCCAAAAAATTTTCCAAATGCATTTCAAAACAATTAAATCACTAAACTGATGGAGAAATTATTGGTACAGTATATAGATGTATTTCACATGGTTTTGATTATTTCAATGATTGTCCTCTTTTAATTTGTGTAAAATATGCATTTTTTTGGGGGGGAGGGGGGCAAAATGGTAAAAATTAAAGTTTGAACAATGTTATAGTGAAGTATTGGAAAAATATTGTCTCCATTTAAGGTTAGTAAGTGTAATAGAATGTATGCGTATGACATCACAGAACAGAAAGTGTGCCCTCCAATGGAGGAAAGAGTGTATCATTGCAACTTACACCAACATATGTAGATAGCTCATTTGTGTACTATTGGATACATGCCCAAGTGTGTGCTAAGTGCAGTGTGCTTCCTTGTTTAGCTACCAAAATCATGTTGCTTGACATCAGTGCCTAAGGTATATACTGGCACAGACTGGTAAAGGAAAATATGGAGGTATTTGGTGATGATGTAATGTTTATAAAAGAATCATGGGATCCTAACAAGAAGTGGTGTGATATTTGCTGTATCACTGATGTACCAGGCACTGCAGGGTGTTGTATCCTAAACATCCTTGACGGGCACAACAGGGTTCTGAATGCGCGTTTAAAAGGCAAAGGTTGTTTATCCCCTGTTTGGTGACCAGTTTAATTAGGTTGCTGTAAGATAATGCATTTTGATGATGTCATTATGAGCAAGGCATTGCTGTAGTTTTAGGTATACAGGTGAATTTATTCTTCATTCTGAAAACTGCCTTATCACTAGTAAGTCACTGAGTCACCTCTGCAACCAGCAGAGTAAGTATGTCCTGGGTCATGGCTTTTGTGTTCAACACTGATTTTTGGTTTTGATGATAAGAGAAACCTATGCAACCATGCTGGTGTGTGTATTTATGTATGTGTGTATGTATGCGTGTACGTATGTGTGTGTATGTGTGTGTTTTTGACACTTTGCTAGCTAACATGATATCTCCAGATGGGAAAGTCTGAAAGTTCTCAAACTTGGTACATAGATGCCCCATATTGAGAGGAAGAACCCTATTGTTTTTGGTGGGGGTCAAAGGTCAT
>WURT03166387.1:0-10584 GCA_009936505.3 Holothuria glaberrima | reverse complement strand
GCGTAGCTATGATTTGTCAAGGGGGAGATTGGCTGCCAACTCGGGTCAAAATGACTAAACGACTTCGAAGTGCTCCATCCAACGGTGTGGGGCCCAAGGGTCCGCCTTATAACTCCTAATGGGGACCAGGGGAAGGCCATCGGAAGCTCTGTGTTATCGACGAAATTGTCAGCATAAGAACGCGATGCACCTAACCTTTCAAGCCCATAAAAATTACGATTTGACACATTTTTTTATTATTATATCCAGGCTCACATTTTGTAATTGGAATCTTACTCCTACTTCAGTGACGGTCGGGATTGATGATGCGGAAGGGTTTACGGTGTGGGAGAGTATGGGTGATGGTGATGGCCTTCTGAAGCTTTGGAACAATAATATATGAACTGACCCACACGAAGTAATACTGAAAAAACCACGTGTAGGAAGAGTACGCTCGAAGCACGCTCAAAAAATCACATTTTTAAGACATCTCTGTTTTGTTTCACCTCATTTTTACATAACAACAGTATCTTCACACCTAAGTAGCGACATGTCGTAATAGAAAAAATGATCAAAGGGGGCAGGAAGTTCCCACCGCTCACCTTCGTCCCTCTAGCATTAGGTCGGCCTTAAACCCCTTAACTAGTGAATGAGCGTGGCCCCAGTCGTTCCTTGGGGAGCTACTCCCAGGAGGGAGTTGCCACTGACAATTCCCTGTTCCAGGCACAACCTTCTAGAAAAAGATCATAGTCAACGGAATCAACATGTAGGCAATTACTTCTATGCTGTGTCACATACAGACTTAATGCAAATGCCGAACAGGCTATGTTTTCTCTAAAGCAGAATGGTAAAACAAGTTTTATGAAATGCCTGATAGATGCAACTCAAATTTGGAAACGCTAACTAGTGGGGATTTTAGCATTATTTGCTCGAAAGTGGAAACAGGATATGTAGACATGAGATTCATTCATTTTGATGTACGCAAATATTGCACTATCGACCCGTAAAACAGTTTGCACTTTGATATTAAGAGACCTCGAGTACACTACTAATAAGAGACTAGCGTTAATGGATCCCACATTACGACTGGCGACTCACCTCCACTGCCAAATAGTATGCCAAATGATGAAAATAAAGATTTATACACACAAATCGATATTTATATCAAAACAGATAAAGTCGCTGTTGGTAAATGTAATGAAGACTAATGTTGTCGAATGAATATTATGTTAGATGCATTTAAAAGTGAACAACCCAGATAAAAACCGTAGAAACGTGGAAATGCATTTTCATAAATACTCTGGGATAAACAAGCTCCTAAAAAGAAAAAAAGGGAGAAAAATTCTAAACGACTGGTTTGGGGAATAATTTTCAGAGCCAAACAGCACCAAAAGGTTAGGAACTTGAGGTAACCACTCTTGTTAGAGTAAAATGTTCAACAGGAGTATCCCCCCCCCCCTGCCCGAGTTTGGGATTTCCATGTCGTAAATGAAAGTTGGTCACCTTGAAAAAATACTGAAAGTTTCACTGTCCTAATAAATTTGGAGGCCGTAAGAACCTGGCAAATCGCATACCAGGGCTCCCTTTTCCCCATTTTCCGGGAAATCCCCGGACGTGTTCTTATGTGAAATCTATAGTATTATTTGTCACACCGTGCCACAACATTCTTATACGAAATGGCTTTTGATTACCTACATGGCTCAATAAGCTTGTGAAGTACGGTAATTTTTTATTTAAATCAAATTTACCCTTCCTTCTTGAAGTTTAAATTAGTTTATTAAGCATGAACTCTCAAAGTGGAGAATGGTTAGATGCAACCTATAAAGTCTAGAATATGCCTGTTTCCCCCATCTGGGAGGCGTTTCAACGAAATATATATTTTCTTCCTTTGCCTTTTCTTCGGCTACGTGTCAACAGATGGTGGCTCCCCAGTAGCGTACTAAGAGCAGGCAGCCCATCACCGCCGGGTACTAGACTTGTAGGGAGCTATGTCACAGCCTAAATTTTCACTAAATAAGAATTTCTTAACATGTAATCAGTTCAAAGTTTTACCAAAATAGCCTCATTTTGATCTGGGAAACCTTAAAACAAAATCATTTCTCATAGATTAGGGGTAACCTGTAAACCTTCCGCTTAGACAACATTCCCTTCAACGACACAATAGGTAGGAAGAAGTCGCTAAAGTAATGGGGATTCTTAATCGTATAACCAGTGCAACCCTGTATTAAGCTTCACCAAAGATATTACCCTTTTGCATATCCATCTGAGCCCACCTTCATCGGAAATTTTTGTTCAAGGAGCAGGGTTGTCGACCTCTCCTCTTAAACAATACCTATTGCTGCCTAACGCCCAGACATAAAAAAAATGGAAAATTACTGTTAAGAATAATTTCTCAACATGAAATGAGTTCGAAGCTTGGCCAAAAAAATGAAACATTTCGCATCTAAGCCAGACCTTACACGTCAACCTGTCGCCTCAGCACCTTCCCCCGTATGGTGCTCATGCACAAGTGAAAAAGGAAGGGTCCGCTCGGGTGTCAACTAGGGGTGTCAATTAGGGCTTTCACGATACAGCAGAGTGGCGTCGCGATTGTCCCTGCCGAAAGTATCGCGATACATTATAGAATGTATCGTTATATTACTCAACGAAAATTGAACCTGTAAATGTATTCAATTTAGACACTTGATACATTTCAAATTCCTCAAATTGCCTCATTATTTTTTAACTTTTCCGTTTATTTAAGCAACGTGACATGTATTTGAAAACGTGAAAAACTGAAATCATTTCTTCCTTTGTTTGATATCACTATAGTTAAAGTATATCTTAATATCGTATCGCGAGGAAACTGGTACCGCGATCATCGATGAATCGTGACAGAACTAGTTTCAACTTACTTTAGGCAAGCCCCTTGGTGTTCGGCTTGTATAGTGTCATAAATTGCCATCCTTTAAATTTCGCCCAGGTCACGGCCCTGGTCACAGCCTTATTCTGTAAATGCATGTATAGCCTAACTTGATTGCTTTAAATGCATCAATATGCCTTTAAGAACGTACCTTATATTCATAGGACTATGGCAACCCATGGCCACTACATTACGTTAAGCGTAATCAATATCTGCACGGTCGTGATACTTTCACTTTTCCCCTTAATAACTTGATCAACATAAAGATCATAAAAGAAGAAACGTGAAATGTTAAATTTAGGCTATATGTACAGGGATAAAAACTTTCGTTGTAAATTCTGCATGGTTCAAATTATTACTACAGGATAAATTCATTCTCCGGTTTGTGGTAGCATTAAACCACAGAATAATTGAGAACATAATTTGGTTTAACGTTTTGCAGATAGAAACTCTTCTTGAAAGTTAGACAGTCATAAACATAAGTAAAATCACACCATGCGGTACCGGCTTATTCTTGTTTGTGGTTGCTTGGCAACGTTTCATAAATATCAGCCAAAAACTCATCTTATTTAAACTTACTGCTCTGTGATTTTATTGACTTTACATTTTGTTGAAATATAAGAGGTTATTAAGCGTATGAACGATACTCGGTTTCATTTCGTAATTGCAGAATCTGCCGATGTTTGTTTCTACGAAAAAAAAACGAGCATATGGCTAACTTAAACTGCTCATCTGCAAAAGCTTTTAGTCGTATTGAGATATCTATCCTGCATATCTATCCTAGATTTCAAAGGTCGGCGAGGCATGTGAGGGAAAGCAAAGAAATGAGGGGGTGAAATGGCGTTCGCAAGCACTGTGACTGTAAACTATATACATAAGACAGGAGAGGGCTGGGATAAACTGGGGGGCAAAGATCATGGCTGGGTGCACATTCCCATGCCTCTTTCCGTCCTTTCCCCTCGTCATTCCCCTCCCTTATGGTGGTGCCACTGTCGGGCAATTACAATTGACAAACCTTTTCCTTTTATCCTTGTTTTCAAGAATTGGAATTTTAGACCTTCTTTATCGTATGCAGTGTATTTTCTTTTTATGAAAGTCTGATAGGGGAGAGGGGGTTGTCCGTTCAGAAAGTCCAATGGGGGCAAGAGCGTCAAAAGCTTGTCAAAAGTGGGGAGGACACTCCCTTGACCAGAACTAAATCAAACCCGAATAGCGAAACCCTAGAAGCGAGGGATCCAGGGTTTTCTTAAGGTCCCTAGTATCATTTGTATGCAAGTTGAACTTTGCTGTGATCTAAGGCATTTCCCCCAATTTTAATCCATTAGAGGATTGTTTTTACCATTTCGAGTTTGATTTAATCAAATCAGCTATACTACAAGTACTGGAAGATATGTGTCTTTTGACTTGACTTGCAAATACTAGCAAGGACTTGAGACTTAACTTAGACTTGCAAAAAATGACTTGTCATCATTTCCAACAGGACGATATCTGTGTATGTTAGGTTTTACCAGTGCAAACTCTTGCGCGATTACACGCAGAAAGTAGACGAATTAGAATCTACTTTTCATTGTGATGACAGTCTTTTACCAACCAGCCGTGATGTCATCTTTTTCTAAACATGATTGAGCATATTGCTTTTCATTTGACTCACAAGAAAGCTGTGTTTTTCCCAAGACGATCACACGTCCATTTTTTTTTCATTTTTCCTATCAAGTCATACTATTTTCAAGGCTAAGATATCTTCCTTTCCATCTTTTTTATATAGCAGTTTCTCTTCACACAAGAAAAGCATGTGTTTGCTAATACGAAATTTTAAATTGCAGTTTAGTAATTAATAAACGCACCCCAGAACAGCTGAAGTTATTTCTAAATCGCACGAGCCAAATAAAAGAATATACTAGATTTAAGAGAAACAATTCAATTGGTGAAAAGCAAGTGATCATGTAACATCACCATGGGCGGCGATCCTGGGGGGATGTGGGGATATATCCCCCCATGAAATTGGATGGGGGATACTGTACATATACCCCCCCCCCCATGAAATCAACCAAGCAAATCCGGAAATCAGAAAACTTTACCTTTTTCTAGACTTTTTACAATATGCTTTTTTATTTTTTTAGAAAATACTTCTAACAGTTGTCATAGTATCACCTTGCAAAACCTGGAAAGGGCCATTTCTAGTGATGTGGGGGCATTTTGGCAAAATTTTCTTCGCTCCGCGCCAACTTATTGTGGCGCTTCGCTTACATAGTGCCACTGACTCTTTCCGGAAATAAAAAAACTTCACCTTTTTCTAGACTTTTTTAAAATAGACCTTTTTAGGAAATACTTCTGACAGTTGTCCTAGTATCACGTTGCAATGCCTGAAAAGGGCCATTTCCAGTGATCAAGGGGTATTTTTGACCAAATTTTTCTACGCTCCGCGCCAACTGATCGTGGCGCTCCGCTTAGATGTTACCCGATCCGGAAACCAGAACACTTAACCTTTTTATAGACTTTTTACAATATGCCTATTTTTTAGGAAATACTTTTTGTCATAGTGTCGCTTTGCAAAACCTGGGAAGAACCATTTCCGGTGATCTGGGGTGTATTTTTGACCAAAATTTTCTTTGTACGCTCCGCGCCAACCGATGGTGGTGCTCCGCTTGGATAGTTTCACTGACAATATACCCTCCCCCCCCCCCAATTTCAAAGACGGATCGTCGCCTACGAACATCACAACAGACTTGTTACAAATGACAGCTTTGTTTTGATAAATTATAGTGGTATTTCGGCAATCAAAAGAATCGGGATATGGAGATATTGTTTGTTGCAAGGAGATACATGCTGAGCAGATTTTTTTCCTTCATTTTGTCCCGCTGGAAATTTGGACCTTTTACTCCACGTGAAGGGCTATGTTGAATTTGGATGTATAAATCGATATGTTACCATCCACAGGTATTTTTGTTTTAAAAAATAAGTAGAGCTGACATCTTTTATCTGCATTTTAACTTCTGTTGTTAGCCATGCATTTTACACACACCATATTGAGTTTTCCCGCACCTTGCTACTATGACCTATTTATGATCACCCACATTGCCGAAATCGATATCTCTCAGCTGGAGGAGCATAAATCGGTCGGACCCCCATCTGCTTCACCATTCGAAAATTAGAATTACTATTTATGTATGGTGCTTCCAACTGAGAACTATGTTGAGGGAAATCCTCTGCACGCTCTACCGTCATGCTTCAACAGTTCAAAGAGGCAAATATCACCAGCTGTTTTACTCACTCCTAGTGCCACTTGTGTAGGTCGTTATGAAAGTTTTTGTATGAGCATATTAAAACTTTCTGATTTCATAAAGCTGCCAGAAATCTGTGTTCTTTTTCAACTTGAGTACAATTCCGTTGGAATCGTCGATGTTTTACAATATATTTATTTCCATGAAATCTTTACATTTCGAAGAAACAAGTTTTATTTAAGATTTTACTTTATGATTAAACATCAGTGTTTGATATGATTGTTTCTTCTGAATTGCATCTAAAATTAATTGACAAAACCAAGTTCCTTGTCTATTTTGCAATTCGATGTTAAATCTTCTTTTTAATCTTTCCGAATATGTTCTAACTAATGGCAAGTTACCTGTTTTAGTTTTGGACACTGGAATACCCCATGTTGTCTAATGTCATTGAAACTGCATTCTAAATATTTACATATGAATAATTAGTAGAAGACCTTTGTGTGAAATTTGCTGATGTAAATGAAAAACGACATAAGATCCGAATCACCCTACTATTGTTTTTTAAATTCCATGTAATAACAGTCGCCCAAGTACTTTTAGAGTTACAAGCTTAATACTTTACAATTATTTTTTTTCAAGCCGCGGTACCATTACAAGATTTTGCTTGAGGAGATCTGAGTAAAGTTTGAAATTATCATTCCTGCTTCAAAATTCCCACATATTTTGACATCTTCTACTATTTAAACAATGTTTTACACATTTAAATATCTACAAATATATTTAAATATATTTTCACAAATTTACATCTTCATGTACACTGTAAAAAAATCTGTAAAAAACAGAGAAATTCTGGCAGCAGAGTTTCCAGACAAATTCTGTAATTTAACATTACAGCTGGTGACCGTGCCTTCTTTGGTGCTGCCCCCATCACTGTGGAACAGACTCCCAGCTCATATCAGACATGCCCCCAATTTAACAAGTTTAAATCTAAGCTTAAATCGTACTTGTTTCGTGAGGTTATCCAATGTAAAGCGCCACCGGACATATCTTATGATGGCGGCGCTATATTAAGTCATTTGTTATTTTTATTATTGTTACAGATTAACTATGTTAAAAAACAGACAGAAATTGTAATTTATGACCATTGCAAAAACAGACAATTTCTGGCAGCAGAGTTTCCAGACAAACTCTTTAATCTGACATTACAGATAATCTATGTAAAAAAAGGACCCATATGACGTAATGAAAATGATATGAATTAGATTCGCACTCGAAAATGCTTTTACTTTTTCCAATGTCCCCTCGTGCCTCGGGTAAGAGAGCCAGAATGCAAGGGCGGCGTTGACAATTAGTTCTGAAGCCATTCTGTTAACAGTAACAACGTACGCTATGTTATATGTACCACGTCTGTGACAAGTTGGTTGTAATGAATAACCTTACTACATAGTTTTCAACTTTTAAAGAAATACTGTTCATACATCTCAATATTCTTTACCTGTATGGATTAACTACTTATCCTTTGTCCGAAAAAGTGATTTTTGCTACAGATTTCTTTAGTTTAGACCTGCTCTAAGCATAAATTTACAATTTTTATGTAAAAATTTTGACCACGCCCACTTAAGTAGCTAAAAGGAGTTTAGATCAGTTTGAACTAATCTGAAGGTTACACAGTGCTTTATTGTGATATCACTAATAACCTATAGCCTGTAGAGTGTTTATAGTGTTATCTGTTAACAAGTTAGGTATTCTTCTAATTAGCATAATTGCAAAACATATTTTGGGTAAACTACTGGAAATACGTAAAATGTCTGTTTAACTTACAGAATATTTTTGTAAATATAAAAAAACAGATATTTTCTGCAAAATTTTACAGAATATAACTGTAAATTACCATTTGTAGAAGAAATACAAACTTAATCCGTAAACCAACTGAAATATGTAAAACTTCTGTTATTCAATCGTTCCCTTAGAGAGTAACGTCGACATTTTTTTAGCCTGCGTAGCAGCTCTCTTATGTCTTACGCCAGACGGGGTTACCGCATTTCGTTTTATCGTAGCGATGACTGAACAAACAACTTTGTTCGCTCCGCGGGCAAACGTTTTTGAAGACGACATTACATTCAAAATGACTCTCTCAGAAAAAATCAACTGTGGTTAAGATGAATATTGAAGAACCAAAGAATCCCGTAAGGAATGCTATTCTGATTAAATGTGATTAGGGTGGAGGTTGAATAAGAAAGGTTAAAGCAGTGTCTTGTAAGTCCCTTCTAACAATATTGTAAGTAACTTTTAACAATATTGCTCAAATGCTCACGTCATCCGTGCTCGATTATTTGACTCCAACGATAGTGATCAAATTTGAGAAGCGATTCTTCCCAGATGTCGAAAATAACATGACTTATCTAATCTGTAAATGTAGGTTGAATTATTTTCACAACTTTCATTTTATATGAACTTCTCAAGTTCGATCGACCTTTTGAAATGAAACAAATTACCAACAACATTTGAAAGCGGAGACAACACGCGAAGATTATTTTATGTAATTTTAAAACGGCTAGGGCAAAACATGTTTGCCCCTATTTCTTTGATTTTGTTGGCTGTCTTTCACAAATCTTATCGACGCTAGTAAAACAGAAACAGTAAGTTGCCAGTCTCAGATACACTCTAAAAATGTCTAAAATATCTATACATTTACAGAAGAAAAAATAAAGAAGTACAAAACAAAAACGGATAAAGTACTGTCAATTTTTTAAAACTAATTGACAACACTTTTTCCGTTTTCTCATGTTGTTTTTTGTTTTTTCTTCTGTGGAGGTACGCACATTTTTACAGTGTAGTTCTGAGAACGTTCTTATTACTTAAATTGTAACTTGACGTACGTGTTTTGTTTCAAGACCATTGTAAAATACGCATTACTAATTATCAAAAAACGTGGGGTTAATTATTGAAAAGCATGAACTTATTGTCCTAATAAGAGCAATGACAAGAGGACAAGAAGAGAAGGTGAAAACAATAGTTACTTTAGCCTTCTTGCAGGTTCCTCTGTACTATATATTTTAAACAGAAATATTATTTTGTTGTATATTGTCACGAGGTGATATAGAATCACAAATTACTGAAGTCCACCCTTGTACACGTGAAGAACATGTGTATCAACAAAATGTTTATCTCAGATTTAACACCTAGACATGACGCTGTTTTGTGGAAAGTTTCGCGTTCCTGTTGCGTCCCGTTAAGTGATTTGAAAATGGGACTTCTTTCTCACGGAAAAACTTACTTGTCTGTTTGTGGCTCGCTAAAGTTTTATGACGAAAATTGTGGCCCGCCAACGAAGTTAATGAAGAACCCCACTAAAAGGAAGCAAAGTCGGGTAGTTAATTCGGTCCATTCAAACACCTTTCGGATAGGCGCGCAACCGACTTAATCGGCTGGGCAACCGATTTTGGCCACATGCCAAGTGGGGCGAAGATGGAGAAGGCGGAGAAAAATCCGTGTGAGCGGAAATCGAACCCACGCATGCGAGACACATTGAAGCACGGCAGCTAACGTAACGCACGGCAATTTACCATGCACCCGAAGACCCGGAAGGTATGTCTTAACAGTGATCTTTGTTTCAGGATTACCTGGATATGAAAGGAGCAGATCATCATTAGGACGACTGAGTCAACTATGGCAACGAAGCTAAACATTGGGGACTAAAATACTAATTGAAACCTGAAAAGGATTAAATCATTTTCTAGTACGTATTGTCTAGCAGAAGATATGGCACCTTGTAACACCTTGCTTTCACTGGGCACATGAAGTGCTGGCCAAACTGCTTACTGTACACATCGAACATGTTTTACGACTGAGAACTATTGGACTGAACAAGTGCTTTGACACAATTAGATGTTTACAAATTTAGTGCTTTTGAAGGGAGAATATTAGGTGTAATGTCGTTCATGTGTTGGTTCATCAAAATTAAATATTCTACTACTCTGCTTTAGTTAGATTCCTTGTTGTCTCTGAGAAAGAAAAGGGTTAACTTTCTGCATGCCCTGTTACAACCTGTCCATGCATTGGTGGCAGGGGGTAGCGAAGGTGTAATCTTTGGGGGTGAAGAGATCATGTTTTACCGACAGATCTGGTGAGGCGTAAAACGAGCGCGAAGCGCGAGCTTTGACGGGTGGGGTCTAGGGGTCCGCCTTAGGGCCTCTGGTGGGGTCCAGAGGCAAAGCCCGGTGGGGGACCAGGAGGCTAAGCCCCTGGAAGCTCTGAGGTTTTAGCATATTTCTGGGTAAAAATTAAGTCCTAGGATAGGTATATTTTGGTTAATGATACATTAATCAGTGCAAAGATTCCTAAATTTTAATATGTTAGGCAATTCCAACCGCCATGCCACTATACTTCAGGAGCTGAACCTGAAGTTCAGCATTTGAACACAATGCGTTCAGCATTTGAACTCTATGCGTTCAGCATTTGAACACTATGCGTTCAGCATTT
>WURT03166376.1:0-10584 GCA_009936505.3 Holothuria glaberrima | reverse complement strand
CAGTAACTACTTTATAAACTGTGCTGCTTCTTGTAGTGTACCACACAGAAGTCATAACAGCTAGCTGTATAGGCATACAGTATACTGTCATTGCTGTTATTCAATGTCCTCATTGCAGATTCTCCTACTTACTACCATTTGAATACACATTAAGTCACATAAACCTAATGTTTCTATTCTGTAACAATCTTCAGACATTTCATTGAAAGAATTAAAACACTTACCTGTACAGTCCTAGCTACATGTACTTCCTTGTGAAGCAGTCACTGTTGTGATGTATTCAAACCAACATGCAGTTTCAAACTGCCTCTTTTTTATCTCAGTCTACCACCTTCTCCAGCTCTCATTGGCTTCTTTTAACTACCTGTTTTTCAATATCCCTGGCAACCCTCTGAGTAGGGATGGAATTTATTTTTAAACCTAATCCTTTTTACTTGAAATGTGAGAAGATATGATAGACAGTACTACCAAACCTTTCAAACAAAAAAATTCTAAGTCCAAATTACTCTGAAAAAAACTAAGTCCAGTTTTCCTATACCTCTACTGTGGGCTGACAGTTTCAAAAAAATTCTATCTCCTAATAGTCAGTAACAGTCTGGTTTAATTTAGAATTTATAAGGAAAGAACAAATCTTTGTCCAATTGAAGGACCTTGAGGTAAGATTAACAGTCAGTTTGGGAATCGGTTTTGATCGGGACATTTTGAAGTAGGGGTAGAGTCGGACTGGAAGCTATTTGGAATCAAAAGTTATCTGAACAGAACCAGTATTTGCTTATTTCTGACTCAAAATGCAGAAAACTGATTCCCACTTGACTCTAGACTGATCCCACACTGACTAAAATTTCCAGAAGGGTTACACCAGACAAAGTGGAAAATGTAGTGTGCCTTTTCTTTGTAGAAAGTTCTCTAAACTGAATTTTAAGTTCAAATATTACACAATATTGGTGAAAGGGAAAGTATTGGTTATAAATTTTATCTTGAAGATAAAATATTTCATAAATCAAATGAGATTCTCAAGAAAAAGTATCTCTATGTTGCTCGAGGGGAAGTCAATTTCTATTATCTGTAATTTTAAAGGTTACGATATCATTGCTTTTGCTTTGCAAAGCATTTTCATGGCTTTTATGAATAATGTGCAACATTTCAAGTCTAACTACATTGGTATTTTATATGTTTTATGAAATTTTGTTAATTTTAGATTATGTAACACATATAACATTAGGCATGTAACACACGTAACATTACGTGTGTTACAACATTTAATTGTAACATTATTACAACATGAAAGAATGCATTAATGATTTCTAAGGATCATAGTAATAAGGATGTTAAGGTAACTTTAAAAAGGATATTAAATTTGATATATTACTTTAGGGCAGACTAGTAGAAAACTTTATCAGTTTTTTTTTGTTACGTGTGTTACATGTACTATTGTCGCCACGACACTGCATTCAATTGAGTGTCTTACTTCCCAAAAAAATCAATTTTTTCAGGGAATATGATCATTTGACTTATATTTACTCAAAATTTACATTAACTGAATAAACTTATTACATACAGTGCAAAATAAGTCACAATTTTTTAACTATTCACTAATTTTGCCTTTTTGCAACATTTGGGCACTGTCATTAGACATGCTGTATGATATCCCCAAAATGTATGTTTTTACATGTAAATCAGAAGAAAAAAAGGTTGTAACATGACTTCTGAGGTGTTTTCCAATTTAAAACAAAACATCATAAATCTGTGTCACTATACCTTTTGTTTTTGGTCTGTAGGACCACTTCCTGTGAAATGGGCCATAAGAAATATTTTTCATTACATGTGCCGAGATATTGCCAAAAACCAGATGACTGTCACTCCCTTGATAATTTATTCTTTTTGTAATCTCAAAAATGTTTGTAGGATATACGAAAAAGAATTTGAATAAGCTGGGCAGTGGAATCTTTTAAAATTTACACCATGCACTATCACAAATTTTGTATGCCAAATTTAAGCCAATGCTGGTTAAATAATTGTTGAAAGTATAAGAAATTTCATGTTGGTGGGTTACTGTGTCGTTGGTTTGTACAATACAAGGTAGGCTGGTAAAGTTTTAGCCCTGCCCTTTTTTTGGGCAAAATACCATTGAGTTAGTTGCCATGTCTTAACACTGCCCTATTAGTTTCTAAAGTTGAAATCAAAGTTATAAGTTTTTGCAGTTCTTATGACTTGTGTCAGAATATTCTTGTATTTGGTATTCATAAGTATAAGCTTGTTTGCATCCTAAGAGGATTAAAGGACCTGTAGAACTTGTTTTTCTTTCGAATAGACTTTAAATAGAATTACAATTCCAGGGGGTAACAGACTTCTTCTCTAATACTGAATATCTTTTTTAAGTGTACAAAAATGATCAAAAACTTTACTGAAAACTTACAAAAGTATCACTTTAATTAGCATCAGCATCAGTACAAGGGAGGACCAGTCAATCTGTCTTAATAAGTACAGGTACAGTATGATCTCAGACGTTTGATATTCTTATGGTATATGCATCTTACTTGATATATATACCCTGAAATAATTGTTGCTCTCAATAATACGCAAATGAGCAGACCATGATCACTGATATTAAATGTAGTAATTGCAGAATTCATAGTCATCCAAGTCTATAATTTTTGAATTATGAATGTCACTTAGAGTTGGATTTGGCAGATTGGCAGGGGAATTCAAATTATCAGGTAGAGCAGAGGAATCAAGATTAGACATGTATTCTAGAATTAGAAAGGAGATGGATTCATAATCAGTGATACAAAATTTCAAACTCATCCAGTATATGTAAAGCAGTTGATTAGGTTTTTAATTCTGTCATTAGGGATGCATTTTTACATCAAATTTCCTGTGGGAAGACTGTTTATCTGTACAATTAACCAAACAAGAACAAGAATTACCTATATGAAGGGGTGGTAACGACTGAACAAAGGGATGCCATAAACACCCCCGCCTCTAGTTCTGCTGGTCCTGATTTTATCAAGTTGAAGTCACATGCATGATGTAATCCATTCTGTAGCAAAGAGTACTATTTTGAGGTTTAATTTCTACTATAAAAGGTCATAAAAATGTAAAAGTAATTGCTGTCTGGCTCAATATTATATTGTGTTGACACAGAAGTCTGATTTATTATACTTGATTCTTATTAAAAATTTGCGCAATTTATTTTATTTCTTTGAACATATATATTGCAAGGACTTGGCTTTAGGCTTCAAAGAAAAGTTGCTGTAAAGGATGTGTAATCCTATATGAAACCTCTTTCAGAGAAATAAGATATTGCCAGTTTATTGCTGTAGGGACTTTTTGTTGGGACAAATTTCCCTTAAAAAAGAGATTGGTGGGCTCGCAGAAACACTTCTGTGGCTCTTTTTTCTGTTCATATCCTCCCCCGTTTCATGTAAAAGAAGCCTTAAAGAACAGACCTACATTTTTGATGACGTGACAGAAACACGTCATTGATACAATACTGCATGTGCAATTGTTCCTTGCAGTACATTTACCATCAAATGTTCTCCTAAACTTTCACTATCTTATCCGAAGCACCATTCCCTATGTTTGACTTTCTTTGCCAACTTTACATGTTGGAAATTCCCTATATACTCATGCAACTCTTTTAATAGATGAGGCTGCTTGGTGATGATATGAAATATAAACAGTGTAGTGTAATGTCCTCACTATTAGAAGGGCTCCTCACTGTATTCCTGATCACATGGTTACCATGCATGGTTACTATTTGTGATAAATTGCTAAGAAAATGATATCCAGGACTGGTGCCAGGAGTTGCCTAAGGCTGGGGGGGGGAAGGAGGGACATGCATTCAACAAACATGAGGCGGGAGGCTGAGGCTCGCAACCCAGAAGCCTTATAGTGCAACAGTGACAAGTTACCAAAGAATGGTGAGAGTGCAAATTTTTTGGCACACAATTAAAGCTCATTGAAAATTTCTGACTAAATTTATTTATTGAAGAAATTTGTCAAAAAAAATGTAGGTTGTTATATTAAAGCTAAGTTGTAAATGTGACCTACATTTTGAACAAACTCCAAAAATTGAGGGTTAATTTTATTGAAAAATTGGAAAATTATTGAGCTTTCACTGAAGAATTTTGCCATTTTTGAGAGCAAAACAAGTAAATCCCCTCAGGGGGACTGTTGGCCACTGTAGGTTGCAAGCTTTACAAAGAAAACTGGCCATCAAAATTGGAAAATTTCCAGGAGAGACTAACCTTCCAGGGAGGATTGATTCAATTGCCTTCCCACCTGGCATCACCCATGACAATATAGAAGTGTACAATTAATCACAGGAAAATGTAGGGGTATTAAAAAGGAACCATTAAACAAAGTAAGAATTCATTGTGGGTAAAATAAATGGTGTTGTGGTGTCTTGGACAGGAACGTCGTTACGACATGTCAGTATGGTGGTAATTTTAAATCCCTTGGAGATATCATGTGATTCACCATGTTTTCTGCAACATTCCTTCAGGTCCATACCTACAGTGTACAATCACTGGAATTCTGCACTGCCTAACATGTTTCTCTACAAGTTATTTAATTTCATTTTTTACCACTTGTCAGAAATCTTTTGATTCCAATATTCATCTCCTGGTGGATGCAGAGAAGGTTAATATTAACCCATGTCTGAGCTTAATTGCCTTGGCAATGATGAAGAAGTACAACCAAGAGACAGCAATGGTATGGAATACTTACCAATGCTATCTCAAAGTAAGTAAAGAATAACTTTTTTCTTTTTGGTTTCCTGAAAGGAAGATCTATGGAATCGTTCTTGCCGACCTTTCAAAAACTTGACGGACACTGTGGTTTGCAGTGATTGTCCTGTAAAATGACTATCAAGCTGATCAGAAAGTTTAATAGCAATGATGTACAGGGCTTTTGGATATTACATAAAAATTTAAAAGTGGCAAATATCTTACCAACCAGATTGCCATCATTGTCAGCTACTGTATGGTTGTCTACTTACACTTACAGAGAGCACACTTTTTGTTTCCGCTCATTGAGTCTTTATTAGCTACCTAAAAACTGATATCGCATTGGCCAACTTCACATGTAATGAAAGGAATCCCTTTCAAAAATCTTACAACATACCACATGACCTCTATAGGTCACACATCCGGAGACTTTCAGAATAAAGAGTCCTTGTTAATTTATCGAGACTAGAGACCTGGACACAAACATCCACTTGTATGATTTTGCAATAAGTGAACACATACATAATTATATTCCTCATAGCGCAGAAACAGAATGTCACACAGTCAAAAAGGCAATGTAGACACTTCTACATTTTTTACATTTGCTCAGTTTTTCTTCTATAATTTTACAACATTTCAAACAAGTTTCAAACATTTTACTCTTTTGGGAAACAATAACTCTAGGTTTGATTTAGTTTCTGATTAAATAGCATGCTTGTTCTGTTTGATTGTCCAAATTATCCTTTAAAATTGCCATCAATGAGGCATCATATCACTTCTTAAAACGAAAGATAATTGCACTTTTGTTAAAGACAATTTTCATGCAATCAATCCATAATTTATATGTATATAGAGTGATGAGGGGTGGGAAAAAGTTTGTTTTCAAGAAATCAGCTGAGATTCTCTCAGAAAAATATTATTGTAGCTGATCATGAATAATTTGTTCACCCATATATTCCAATTTTCAAATGATGAACCATCCATGTAACTCTTAAGTTATTCTGAGTTGTTTGATGAGTTTATACTGCATGTTTTCATAATGATACAGGGTATCTGCTGTCCATGTCATGTAAATTCAATGTAAATGTAGAATAAATTTCTATTCAAGTGGAGTCTCATGTGATAATGAACACAATGATAATAACTGACTTTCCTGTGTGTGCACATACCTTTGGATTTTCCAAAGTATCCTGTTAAATTTTTGATGAAGTATCACATATTGTGGAGTGACATTTAAGGGAACATAATCATCATGGCAGATACCTGAATTAGAAAGAGTAGTGAACTCTCCATCAACACAGTGATGTGACTGCATGAAGTGATGAAATGTCAGTTTGTATGAGATAACGATACTGTATGTAGAACTGTCAAATTACCATGTTATGGTTAAAAAAAAGGAAATCAGGAAACCAGGGATGGGATTGGTCCGGTTAAATGGTAAAGAGTGACCAGTTTACTTGATAGTAATTATTAAATCCAAGTAAGGTCACACTATACCATTGAACCAGACCCATCCTTGTTTTCCTGATTTCCTATTTTATTTGCCATAACATGGTAAATCTACATTACCCCTCTCTATCCTGTAGGGGGCAGTCAAGGAAGACAACAAGAATGCAATAGCGCTCCCACCAGCCAGCGCTATACCAATAACAAAGAATACAATAAGCTGTCCTGAGCAAGGCTCATGTGACCCTTTAATCCAAGGCACAGTTAACAGACCGTTAGACGACTTTCTCAAATAACCGCAACACCAGATAAAGAGATATCTTGAGCAAGGCTCACAAGACCTGGCAAAACTAAGCCTCGGTCAATAGACCATGCGATGGCTCAGAGGGTTACAACAATATCAACGAAACCCCTTTGGGTTGTGTGTAAGATATCTTGTGTAAATAGGAGTTAAATATCGGGGCTCGTAGATTCCCAATCCAGGGATTTTGGGGGAATTTGACAGTTCTACATACCATCATTTTTTCGTATGTCCTGGTATATACTGTATCATCACTTCAGTCATGTCACTGAGTTCTGGAGAGATTGACTGCACTCATTTTAAATTTTTTTTTAGATGTTTTTAGCATGCAGACATTTTCCTGCATCAATTGTATAATGTATAAATATGTGTTGTTTCATATTTTTCTTAGGCGACAGAGGGCAATCTTAGTAGTCATGCAAAGTTAGCAAAGTTGGAAGGTATTTGCTTTGGTGTCAAGCTGGTTCGAGGGGCTTACATGGATGGGGAGCAGGCCAATGCTGCTAGTTTGGGAAAAGAAGGTAAGATATGTGACCTATCAGTCTGAGTTGTTTGCAGCATATGGTTAAGTTGTTAGTACCAAAGAGGATACCCTCACATGCCAAGTAATTCTCTCCCTCCTTGGCCAGGTCTGTCAGACCAACCCACAAGTAGTACCAGGAATTTTCTTAAATTTTTTTCATCCACAGTTTTATCGTGACTTCTACTATGGGTTATATATGTAATTTAAAAGTGAGAACTTTCTGACCTCGTAAGTTCTAAAATCAGGGAGATCGTGTTTTTTTTTCAAATTAGTATTGTTTAGTTTGGAAATTCCCTACTGGCGATAGGGCTGTTCACAAAACAGGTTTTGATTTAAAAATCGGTTAGAACCAGTTTTGGTTTGATTCGGTTTTAAAATTTTTGCACATCCAAAAAAGCGGTCGTTGAAAAAAACAGGTCTATACGATCATGGTTTGATTTCTGTTTCAAAATTTTATTTTGCCACACATTTCACACATTTTTTGCCACAAAGTCCACTGCCCTTTTAAAGCAAATTTACGGAATTTCGTCAATCGTAACTTTCATAAAACTTCCGAAAATTTCCTAAACGGGGCTAGACCTTGTATACGGTATGTTTGCCAGGTCAATATACGTTTTTGAAAAACCAGGTTTTGATTTAAAAATCGGTTTAAGCAACCTTGGTAACCGGTTTCTGGTTTTGGACTAACCGTCGCAACCTTAATTGGTGATTCAATTGACATCAGCCTGCTGCATTTGGAAGTTCCTGATTTACCAACAAATCTCTTTGAAAAATTGCAGTGACTATTTGGAAATATGTGATGTCATCTCAAAAGATTAAAAACTGTGGTATGTTTTCCTCTTCCTGTTCTGCAATGATGGATCCACCCAGAGATCATATCCAGCCATACGTAGGAAGTTCTTAGTTACCAACTAGCTTTTTTATTGACAAAGATTGCATACCAGTCAACAGAGATATTAAGAAAATATTGTCTTAAAATATGATTCGAAATGTTTCTTTATTGGAGATTTCAATGCAGTGCCACCAGAAAAAATTAATGTAAGTTGCACAGTGGTGAAAAATGTTCAGTAGGACCTGAATCGTTCAAAAGTTTGAAATTTGCATGACCCCTTCTTACCTCCTACTTAACCCTTTTATCACTAAGGACATGGCAAGATGATAGCACAGGGGAAGAGTGATCTCTGTAGAAAGTTAACTAGCAAGCCTGCCCTCTTGCTAGGTGTGGTTGATCCCAATGTAAATGAAGCCCATTTTGTCATGGATAAGTTGGTGCAACCAAGTTTTGTTGCCATCTTTACTACAGATAAAGTGAGAGCTACCCATGTAGATAGGACTTGAAGATTGTGCTTGGAGATTCCCTAACCAGAGAGTTTTGTAGATTTGTAGCAAAAGTGCCAGCCCTGTGTCTATATTAATAATTTTTTTACAGTTCCCATCAATCCTTCCTATGAGGCCACAAATGAGGTGTATGATAAGATGGTGGAATATTTGATGAACCGCTGTGTGCAAGATGGAAGAAAGGAGACCAGGTTTATCATTGCAACACACAATGAAGAATCTGTGTTGAAAGCAGTATCTCTGTGAGTGTTTTCTGTTTTTTCTCAACTTTTTGTCAAAAATGTTTTGTGAAGTGACTGTTTTAAAGTGCACTACGTTAAGGCAGATACACTCTATATCTTGGTTGTTATTTTTAAACAAAATCATGAAGCTGATTGGAAGTGCGTCTCTGTTAATGTATGTTTCTTGAATTGAATCCTGGTGGATCAACAGGATAAAATTGTAGTCCTGTTAGGTTCCTGTTGGATTGTACTCCTCTTGAAGCTATAGAACTGACATTATTATATATTATAGCTTATAGCTTGTGAACAAATGGGACTCTGCTGTCACAGGTAGATGGATACAGTTACCCTGAGGAGGACTACAGAAGGCTTAGGCTATAAAAGTAAGACTGACTTAAAAGTCCTCAGGCTATTTGTTTTTAGCAACATGTGAACTGCTCTTCCTCTATGATAGTGTTCACATGATTAGAAGTGTGCTCTATTTTGGGGTATTGACAAGGACTTTAATTTCAATTTTCAGCCTGTCTTTTTTCTGTCTGATCTTAATTGTGCATAATCTTGACTCAAACGTTATTTCTTTAGAAGGATATAATCTAGCCATGTCTTGTAGTATTGATTTTGTTGTTATTCCTAGTCTGGCCTCTTTATTTTGTAGTGCAGTGCCTGTTTTGAAACTTGAGTGATGTAAAGTTTGAAAACTTAGCATCCAGTTTGTATCCATGAAATACTAAAGGTTGCAATATTGCCAAAAACATTCACATAAAAATATCAAAGAGTAGCTGCTACTTATTAAGGCAAAATGCAGTGTTCCCAGTTTGAATTAGTGTACCCCATCATCCTAATTCAGGATTAGATCCTTTCAATCATGTGACAATGTTTTTGTTGCTAACATTATTTGTTAAAATAAATAGTAAAATTAGTACTTGGTTTTTCTTCAATATTGAATGTTTTTGTACAGAAATGCAGCGATGTAGCTCAGTTGGGGTGTAGCACCACCTGGGGGTTATGTTTTGCCTGGTACTGGTATGTCATACACCTGACACTGCCTGTAAATGACTGGTACTGCCCTGTGCTAAATTTGCTGCTTATTTTAAGAAATGTAAAGATATTAAACAGTTTTGAAGAAATTTGCAAAATTTTATGTTTTGTGTTATTTTGTAAGTTTCTTTTGCACTATACTAAAGAGGACCATACAATGACTAATATGTCAGCAGTACTAGCTGCAGCCTTCCCTTTTCAACCATAAGATGATTTCCCCAGTATTTTCAAATATTGAAGTCTGTTACTTTGGGCTGGATACTACAATTGGTGAAGCTGTAGACCAGCTTGTATTCACATAATTCTACCTATTAAGTTGCATGAGCACATGAACACAAGTAACTTCCATGTACAAATCCACCACTATCTAGCTCTGCCCCCTATTGAACTGTTGTGCCCCCCTTGTGCCCCCAAGGATAAAGTCTGGTGACGCCACTGAATACCATCATCACAAATACCACTTCATTTCATTTCATTTATTCATTCCAGTATAAATGTAAAACATTTATAAATAGGAGTAATAATATACATTCACAGGAAGAATAATTAGTATAAAAGTTAAGAAAATTAAGATGATAGGGTCATATATGCAGCAACAGTTTATCTACATATACAAAAGTTAATACATAAAACAATACAACTTATACAAATAAAAATTTTAAAAAGGAGATATAAAGCAGACAAGTAAATAAACAAAACCATAAATATTACAAAAGTAAAGCAATAAGAAAAATTATAAAAGAGGTTGTACGAGTCCAGTTTGAATATATACGGCAGCTCTGCAGATAAAAGAGTTCTTAAAAGCAGGGTTTCGAAGATTAGGCTGCATTTTATTGCACAAAGAGCTCAATTCAGAGTGAAGAGGATGATCTTAACAGCTGTGGACATTTTTGACTAATCTTAAAAATTTATTTCTAGCATTAGTGTTTACTCTATTTACAATAGTTTCGTAGTTAAGACAAAGTATTTTCGAGCAGTATCTCAAGA
>WURT03166365.1:0-10585 GCA_009936505.3 Holothuria glaberrima | reverse complement strand
ATGTATTTTCATATGCTCTGCCACACGTGATTATGTGTGTTCACATGTGGCATGCCACACTTTTTTTTGTAAGGGTGTTTTGTAATGCTTCACACATTTTACTTGTAAAAGATGTCCATTTTTACTTCAAAGTAGCGATTTAAATAATAAAAAATAAGAAAGATTTTCTTTAGGAGGAGGGCTGTCGCTTCCTTTACTCCCCTTCGCTACTCCCTGGATCTGCTTCAATAACATTCACAAGGAATACGAACGTACTGATATGTGTTGTTTCTATGAGAACCTTTCACCTGTACACACAGCCTTGTAAATTTTTGTATAAAAATTTCAGTTGCCTTCTTGGACCCAATGGGTAAATGCATCAACTAGTAGAACCAAGAAAATTTTGGCACTCAAGATATTGCGCATATTGGAGTGAAGGCCCACCCATTGTCAGCTGGGATAATGCTTCTAGCTTTTGTGAAAAGCTTTCATTTTAAAATGCTTTACCTATACTTCATTCAAACACGTAAAGTCTTCTTTGGAAGGTGTAGTTATCGTGCTTCATTTTAACACACATTGATGACTAACTTAAACTACGATTATTAGTTATGATCACCTTCGAACTCTGTCAGAATTCTTGTATGGGTATACAATATCATCAAATAGAATTACAATTTAGAGTGACGTGTCTCTGGTTATGATCAAGGGGGTGGGCGGCGATCCCGGGGACAGGGGGACATGTCCTCCAAAGTTTGAAAAATCGCCCATGACTTTGATTTACACACAGTAAATGATTTGAAAATGGGGTCATGCATGCCCCCCCCCCATATTGAGAACAAATTACGAGGACATGAATCCTGAAATTAGACACTTTCATCACGGTCAAGAGTACGAAATGTAATCTTGCGTCGTCATTGATACTTGCAGGTCTGCGGAAATTGTAATGTCAATACCTAACTAGTAAATGTTAAAAAAAAAAAACAATAAATTAAAACCTCACAACTACACGCTCTTCCGATCAAAGCCCATCAAATATTGACCATTTTACAAAAAAAATTATTGTTGTTGCAAGTGAATCATGAATAAACACGAGCTATGTATACCTTGCGTGACGTGGAAAGAGGGACTCATGAGAAATGTGATAAATTATTCATGTTTGTTTGACTACCATTGCCCTATTCAATGGTAAA
The DNA here is from genome assembly GCA_009936505.3 of Holothuria glaberrima. Lineage (NCBI taxonomy): Eukaryota > Metazoa > Echinodermata > Holothuroidea > Aspidochirotida > Holothuriidae > Holothuria > Holothuria glaberrima. Next base: position 9,416 of record WURT03166365.1, on the reverse strand, counting down.
GGTTCCACTAGTACTGCTTTTCCGTGTTTAGGTGTTGTTCCGGGAAAACACGAAATTGCATCAATGCGAAGTTCTATTTTTTAGTACTACCCTTAGAAGATTCTTAATTCAGATTCGGTAAAATGGTAACAAATGTTGTAAGACGCTTACAGTGTCTCGATATTGAGTTCAAAGATAGAGGAGGGTTTGTCCCTCTCCTATTGGGGGAAGCTGCTCTCCGTCAGGGAAATTTTTGTTTTTTCGGGGAGTTTAACAGGTATGACATTGCAGGTGTGATATTAGATGAAGATCCGTTGAAAACGTTTTCTTGAACACTACTAGTTGCAGAAAGTAACCTCTTTTGTGTGGTTTTCTTGATACTTCAATAGGACCTAAGAAATAAGCACAAGTGCGTCGTCTGCTACTACATCTTGAAGAACTGATGGGAAAATTTGCCGCATTGCCATTTGGGGGGGGGGGGTCAAAGAGGTGTGTGCCCCTCCACTTTGGAAAATGTTTTGGATATTTTAAGGGTACTTAAATGCAATTTGGTGCATCAATTTGGACAAATTTTAAAGGTCAGTTACTGCATATTTTTGACATTTTGTAGCCCTTTGGAATTTTTTTTTTTTAATATTTGAGGGTTCTTAGATGCAATCTGGTGCATCAGTTTGGACAAATTTTAAGGTAAACTACTGCAATTTTGTTATTTTTTGAGCCCGTTGGAAATTTTTTGGATATTTTGGGTCCTTAGATGCGATTTGGTGCATTAGTGTGGACAAATTTTAAAGGTAAAATTTCTGCAAATTTTTGACATTCAGCTGATCACAAGTGAACAGTGGTGATACGCATGTTGAGGGATGTCATTAGTAACGATATAAGCAAAGCTGCTAGCTCGTTTGTTGTGATGGTGTAAAATAGATTGATTTTTTCTTTTCTTTGAGACATCTCGCCACCTCAAAGAATCACCGACGTGCCGGCCATAGGTTGCTCACCCCTGGTTTAACCCTTTTCTTCTTTAGATCTTCCAAAATACAATGTACTAAAAAAGTTAACCAGCCTATGGACGTTGTGTGAACTACCGAACGTCGGCCCATTACGCGCCCTTATAAAGCATACGGCAGAAAGTAAATTCCACGGAGAAGCAATTTCCTTGTAACTATATTTTTTACGTTTCCATAATGGTTAAACAAATAAGTTAGCCTTGTGGAGATCATAAATCTTGTAACATCGCGTGAATCGACCCCTTGTCAATTTATTTACTTCAAACATAAACCAATAGGCCTAGAAATAATGCACGAAATTTTAATTCATAGGCTATGTCATTCATTCAAAGGATAACCTAAGCTGAACGCTTAGAGATAAATCTATGCACTATGTGTTTAATGGGCGAATTTTCATTTCTGCAAACTTGTGGTTGCAATCACAACCATTATTATTCAAGTAAAATATGTTCTCTCCATTGCCTCCGTTGTAGTCACCGTTCAGGTTCGTATGAGTACCACGGGTATAACAGCCGCTGCTCCCGTATTCAAATCTATAGCAATAGCTACTATAGCAATAACCACAAGCATAGCCCCAGTACCACCAGCCTCCTCTGTGTCTTTCTGCAAAGTTGTGGTCGTTGCATTGGTCGTTGTCCAGGTCAAACGTGCTGAACTGTTCGCCGTTATTATAATACAGATAACCATAACTATAACCTGTGTTGATATAGAAAAGAGTCAAGTTACAGTTCTGCATACACATGAGGGTGGTAATTCAGACAACTACTAATCAATTTTTTTAAATCTCGAAATAGCTGTAAGGATGGCAAAAAATTTAACTTTTTAATGTGTAATCCTTTGCAAGTAAATTTTCTATTTGTTCATAGGAATTACAGCCAAACAAATTACAGACTAAAATAATTTTTGCTCTTTAACTGCGTTTCGGATCCAGTAGCCTTAATTTACTTTCCAAATTTTCTTTAGAATAAATTTCTTGCATTGAAGCTACATTGGGCTTTACATTTTAAGCAATTTTGCAGAGTAGTTGTCTTTTCATCATTGGACTACGAGAATAAAATTCATTGAAATTATTTCTAACTATTGCATGATCACAACAAGGTGTTTTTCAGTTAAGCTTCAGTTAAGTTCAGTAAGCTTTATTATAAAATTTGAGGCTTTGCTCCATTTTGCTATGTAAATTATATGCGGCACATACTAATAACTGTGTATTATCTTTTTAAAGTTTACCTTAAACCTAGGATCGCAAGAATGTTCGTATTTCTTATCCAGTCAATACCCATCTTTATAGGTTACTGCAATTCTAACTCAAATGTTAGAGAACGTCACCTCATTTGAAATGGTGGCTTGCTCATAACGTTGTCATATATTTTTGTATACTGACATTGACTTTTTTTTTGTTGGTTGTTTGCTTCGAAACAATTACTGTTTCCTTAAGGTAGGTAATTGTATGGAGATTGTTTGTGTTGGCAAGTAACATAAGTCACATTTTTGTACAAGCTCATTTGGTTTTTCCAAAAACTAGATGACTGTACGATAATTATAAGAGTGCCATCCCCATCTGTACTTATTGTGTATTCTATCAACTTGATTTAGTGAATAAACTTCAACATCTTTTTCTCAGCATACAGATGTTCTTTAAAGATTTACATCTATAACTGTTCACTAAAGTGATAAAATTTAGGTAAACTTTTAAGTATGAATCCGGTTTATTAATAAGCGGCTAGTGCACACCCAAGGAAATTTGATGTGAGGCGGTGTATAATTTAATTGATCGCCTAAATCTATCAAGAATCATTTCTGTAGCAATCCAAACTGAAACGTAATCTTATCGCTTTTTACACATTGTATTCAATTTTATGCATATTTCAATACGTAAAATATTGCACAGTGACAAGTATCGTGAAAACGAAATGTAGCACCCCGAACTATTTCGGCCTGTTTGCAGGTGGCATGTGCTCTGGCAGTCACACTTAACCATTTTAATTAACGTTTGCACCGTGACATTACGCAAGTGTGTAGCGTAAAGAGTCAGACATGCTGGCGCATTTTTTAAGATAACTTTTTGTTGAGTAACACTTCAGTTATATACCCTGACCCCAAGGTTTGAAAAGATATCGTCCTGTTTTCCATAGGAAATGTTGGTCTAATACTCGTATTATTTTAAACTGTGCTGCAGTGGGGTCACATGCCTACCACGCTAAGAGCGAAAGTTTGCACCTCGTTATCACTGGAAAACCAAGTGTTACCTTCTAGATGTTACAGTGAAGCAGAAAATATCACATCGATAACAGTCTCAGTGTGTACAAACCTGTGTTACCGCCATTAAAAGAACCATAACTCAGTCGGTATTTGTCACTTCCATCACTGATCTTAAATGTATTGTATTCTTCATAAAATTGTCCATCGCTAGAGTCCACGAAGTCAATACGTAGGATATAATCTCTCTGATCTGTTAAGTAATAGAGTTGTTCATTTCCAAGCCAAAAGTCGTTTCCTTGATTCAGTATACCAAATCCTTGCTGGTACTCTGTCCAGTTACGATAGAAATCTGCCACTCCATCGATGCGTCGTTGGAAAACCTGGAGAAAAACAACATTTCTTGATATAAATATGTTTGCGCCGAATTCTTTCAAGCGTATCCTAATTAAAGAATGAAAGTAGTAAAAGAAACAAAATAAAGCGCATTGAGCGTAATAAAGAAGACATATATCTGTTAGAGTGAAATATGAAATCGTTTGTCTCTTCATATTGGAAAGGTTATGCAAAAGTGTTCAATAAATTACACAATGAGCAACGTTCACTGTCTTGAGAGGCTAAGCTGGCCTGTCCTGATAGCAAATGGATGCATTTTATCTACTTTTTACGTTTTTGCTACATCCCAATAAACCGAATACAAGAAGATAATCAAAATTAGGTGTGAGAATTATATCTTCTCAAAATGAAAATTATTGATAATGTCTCTCGATATGTGTAATTATTCCCGAGACTTTCAGGAATACCAGGTGTATACCGTTGGGGTGATAGCCAGTGGTATTATTAGTCAAAACTAATACCACTCAAGTAAGCTCAAATTTCATTTCTTGTAAATTAATCGACGACTTACCGTCCATCCTCCATCACCAAAAGTCATATTACAGAAGACGTCAAATTGCGATCCTTGCCATCCTGTAGGAAGTATTGTATAGATGCCATCTGTTGTCTGACCAGATCGATATACATCGTAACAATCCCTAAAACTATTTCTAATGCAGGTCTCACCGTCTCCTTCATAGCCTTGATTACAGTAACATTTCCTTATTCCGTCTTTAACTGTACATGTTGCATCAGTGCTGCATTCGTAGTCTGCATTGCAACTGAGTTGATTGCCGATGCAAGTGCAATTTCGTGTACAGCCAGCCGTTTGAATGACTCACCATTTTATAAAGGATTGATTGGAAAAGAAGAACGAAGACATGTGCCGTACATTTAGAAGTTATGTCTGGAAAAAAATATGTGCGTCTGACAGGACATGTACAGCCACTCAAATTATTTTGTCTTTAATTCTCAGATCAAAAATCAACTTGAAAGGGTGGAATTAGGGACATACCTTAATTCGGACTAAAATTAAAAAAAAAAAACAACACGATTTTTTCTCAATCTATTAGACTGAAGATTTTAATTAAAATGACCGAATGACTCCCAATTTCATGTTTTTTAATTAAAACAGTTGCGCACTTACAACTACTACCGCCAAAGGCCAGTCAAATGTTTCATACCGCAATGAATGAGTTTGTCTCAGCCACGAAACATCCCTCAGGTACACAGGATTCTACACATTCAGTATAGCAATCTGTCCGTCCGACAGGGTCGCTACACGCGTCTTGGCAAGTGCAAGTGTCTCGATTCATAGTTAGCGGACATGTTGAAACAACACAACCTAAATTAAAAAAATACAAACAACGAATGATTTAAAAAAAGGTTTCGATGGGTATAATATGTTAACATTAATCTTCTTGGACCTATATGCTATTTGCTATTTTGATAGAGGCCATAAATATGGATTATGAAGAAATATCGTGCTGAACTGTGGTAGGTTCAAAATTTTAATGCGATTATATATAATCATTTCATTCACTGTCACAACATGACTACTAATCTCAATATATCGCTTACCCAACTATCAATTATTGACAAGAATACAGCTGAGAAGCTCTGAGTGAATGACATACTCACTCCAATTGCTACGAAACTCTCCAACAAATACTATTGCATATGAGCTCCATTCATCGCTGATACGGAAAAAGTTGTACTTGACGTAGAAGGATGACCAGTGTCATGTCAATACGGAGCTCGTACACTGCCTGATTCGTTAAATGAGATAGTTTGTCGTTTCCAATCCAAACTTCACTCGATAAGAAGCCAAATCCGTTTTTTTAATCTTCCCAACTTCTTTGAAAAGTCAACGAGCCATCAATTTGACGTTGAATTACCTAATTTGTGGAAAGATATGCATGGGTGAGTGCAAAGAGATTTTGTGTGTGAAGATGTTATTAAACGAATTTGATTTTTCAATCGGAATGACATTTAATTGTCGGACTGGGATAATCAATGTCTTTTTACAGTTTCGGCAACTGAAAATATAGAGAACATGTTTCGATTTACATTCATATTTGCTATAAAGTTTCTACCCAAAGAAATATTTATATATATATACATATCTTATAGAAATTTGATGATTTATTGATCAACACGTTTGTAATCGTCTGTGAGCCATTCGCATGGTTTTAACGGTTCTTCTTGTACAAATCACTTGTAGTTATTTCTACACGGGAACAGTTTGAAGCTGGCATCTTCAAAGTGAAATACAGTGCCCCTGCGGCGTAACCAACCTATGGTAACCCCATAAAACGTTCGAAAAATTTCAAACGAGGCATTAACTTTCTACTTTATATCAAGCAAAGTGCTCCGAAGTTAGATCTAGATTTTGAATTTGCAAAAAGTCTTGAAAATGTGCATGTAAAGTTCTCCTCTTTAGATATGCACAAAAGGGATACTTGAATTCAACGTCAGAAATAACGTGGGAAAGTTTGATTTTACGACTTTACAATGAGTCTGTCTTTTTTTTAGTTAATTTTTCCATTGGGAAAAAAAAGTATTCCAAAAGTTCACAATTTGTAAAACGTCAATACTAATATAAGAGCACCACAGTTCACCAATTGTAAAAGACCATCTACTAATGGTAACAGTTGAAAGATTAACTTACCGTCCAGCCACCAGATGAGATGTCATTGTTACAGTAAACTTCAAAGGGTTGTGGATATCCATCTGGCTTGATGGTATAAACACCGCTTAAACTACCAGACGAACACTGGTCACGAGCTTCTTGACAATCTCTTGGATATTTCGGTTGTTGGTAAAAGAAGTAAGTTGATCCTACGTGGGAAAAATAATGTAACAACAATAACTAATGTGAATACATTTTTCGTTATCTCTTCCATTTACCTAATTTGCATGACAAACGTTTCATTAAAGAAATTTGGGTAAGCTTTTATCCATGAAGTGTAATTTCAAAGACAAGTCATGTGTAAAACACGATCTTCGTCATGAGGACGTCAATATATAATTGCCAAATTGTAAGACATCAATACCAAGTAATCAGACAGGGCCATCCTCTTAATGCAAGCAATGTTCCAGATCGTCGTGAGAAAAACTGACAGAATGATTTCAGGAGAATTTTGTCATACCTTGTTATTACAGTAAGTACTCATACAGTGCAAGAAAAAATAACACTTACGGTCAAGTCGTTAAAATATATCTCAAGACAAAAAAAGAACAAAGTCATCAATAAAAAAAAAATAAAACATAACATGTTCAGCAACTGCGTTTGATTTGGACCAACATTTGTCGAATACTTGAAAGAATTTCGTTTTTTTTCAAAGCTTTGTGAGTTTTGAAGTGAGAAGCAACACATTTTCAGCTCTTAACTGTCATATAGTGCTAACTGAGAGTGATAGGTAATTACTATCAAAGCAAAATGATACAGAAGGAGCACACGTAAAACATGGCGCATCTGTACAGTAAAATCGATAATATTATGTAAAAAATTTGAATCTTTGAAATAATCTACACACACCATCTCTTGGCAACTACGTGATCAATGCAGTTTCCTACAGTAAATTGCAAAGACATACAATAAACAACAACGATACTCTTTTTTCTACTCTATAATCTGGTAGAAAGTACAGGATTTTCATGCCGAAATGCTTAATGTGTTCATTAGCATGACAGTCCTTGAAAACTGAAGCGATCAACTGCTCATACTTTCTCCATAAGCATAGTTTTAAAACAGTTGAACCAATCAATATAATATTTAAAGCTGAAATGTTTATAACAACTTAAGTGCAGATAACATTATATTCTACTACCACCATCAAGAAAATACGATTTAGTGTCTCTAGCGAAAGATAGTTTAAAGTGTCGCCTTCTCTTCATAAAGAAGGTAAATATCAAATATACCACCAAAACTTAAACAAAAAAGACATGGTCTAAAAGAATCTGCCCAGTCTTTGAAAGTATTGAATAAAAAGTTACCATCGTTTGCAGTGTTAATTTGAAGGTCTTTGACGAGAGTCGCTTAGAAAACGAAATGTTTCTCTAAGCAGGGAATTGTCATTTCCCTGCTCTAAGTAAGTCGAATTCCTATGCATGCGTTTGAGAAAACTTTTACCTAAGAATGGGCAATTATTCAACGAGCCGAGAACTTTAGTATGTCTAACCAACACCAACTCTTACACTTTTTTATCGTCATATGACCTGTAGATTTTATTAATGTGATGGATACAATTGTATATTACCAAGACAATCACCTATAGGTAGTATTCCTGTTAATCATAATAATGTGCAACGGTGAGTGCCTCACAGGAGAATAAAGCCGTGATTAAAGGACAAGTTAAGAAAGGAACAAACATAACAATGTGTAGAATCGTGATAGTACAAAATACACAAAATATCTAGAAAGGAATAGTCAGTTTATTTGTAAAATCCTACACTCTGCCATCTGTGTTTTATGCAAAAAGTGTTTCTTAATTGCTATAGTAAGATTAATAAAACCCAAAATACCAGATCAAAAGTATTTTTCTAGCCCACGAATAGGAAGTAAGCAGGTACAAAACACATACCAAAGATCTTTATGACAAGGAGTATAAATTAATGAAAAGGAAAATTTAAAATTGCGAGCCGTTTTGTAAACTATGTAAACCTTTCAAATTGTTGGTCTGTTTACCGAAGGTCGCTTTTTGTTTTCCTCGGTTGTTTAAAAATATTTGATAAGAAGTTTACGTTTTACCCACGCCTCATCGCTTGTTGTGGTCCTTTGAAATAAATTAAGCTGTATCGCTTGTGATTCAGAACAATAAACAAAGCCAAAAACGTGTCTAATCCTCAAACATTGTTTTTTGGGGGGAGGGAGGGGCATTATATTTATATCCAACTACTTGTTCATATCGGTGTTTACCCTATACTTTCAAAAATGGTTTTCAACATTGTAACTTGTTGATTTTTCTTAAATCTTTCCTAAGAATCAAGCATCTTTTACGACTAGGAATAATAATTGAAGGAACATAGTACAGTAGGATGGAGCTAAGGGCATTATTTCCGTGTTTGCTATGGAATTGTCTGTTAAGAGAACATGCACGTAATACATGTAATTCTGTTCTTTCAATTTGCAACAACTATTTAGTAGAAGTTTAGTAAGAATTCAAGAAGATTTTTACGGCGGATTATTTAGCAATAGTGTTATCCAATATGCTGTTCTAGAGTTCTTATTTTTATTACTATTTGTTGGCAACCATGTATGAAACTGCAAAAGCAAAATAAAACTGTGATCAAAAATGCGTTGATCCTGTCATTGTTTCTTCTTTTGCCGTTTTTTCAACAGGTTTTTGTTCGGATTTTTTATATTTAAATGGTTTTTTGTCACTTTTCTGAAGTTTTAAGATAGTTTTAACAATGAAGGAGCGAAAATATTGAACATAAAAAATATGTTTGCAAGTTATATAGGCCTAACTGTGTTTATCGATATTACTAAATGGTCTCATCCCTCTAAAATGAAATGTCATACAGTGTCTGTGTATTTGATACAAAAATATCAAAAAGGAATTACGGTTAGTTTGATTCATAGCAACTTTAAACTTTGTGTACAGTATACATTTCTAAATATTTTAGAAGCAATAATGAATGCTCCAAGATTTCAATTTGGGATTCCGGTGTTTTATTGAAAAGTTTAAAAGGATTAATGGATTTCACACATAGGGACGTTTAAGCTCTATGAAGAACCGTTTAACAGGACACTTCGGTAAGTATTATCGCCCGGTTAGCCATCTCTCTTTCCTTTCCAAACTGGTGGAAAAAGCCTCTCTAATTAGTTTTTCCAAACACATGGATAGCCATGGTCTC